>JAVLVB010000098.1:127554-168442 GCA_032876305.1 Orestias chungarensis | reverse complement strand
CTTTAATATCACACTTCAAAATGTCACTTTAAAATTGTCGCTGTAATGGTTCACTTTAATGTTAACTTTAAAATGTCCCTTTAAAATGTCTATTAATATGTCACTTGCACTCCGAATTTTGATTGCTGCTATGTCCGAAGTACTATATTGTAGATTCTGGATCAATATTGTATATTCTGTGGAGTCAAATCACAGTTCTGGTATAGCTCTTTAGAATTTATAATGTATTATATATTTGCATTCCGATCCTCAATGCTGCTAAGTCCCTATTGTGTTATTCTGTGTCCATATTGTAGATTTTGTGTAGCTCAAATCCTATTTCTCGCATAGATATTATACTCTTATATTTTATTACATAATTTAAAATTGCTATCAGGGTGTAAACTGGACCGGGGGATTAGAATTTTCGTCCCACCTCATGTACCACATGTGATGTGATGACAAATAAAGATTCCTTCATTCCTTGATTCCTTGATAAAGGTTTTGCAGGTGGATCTTAACTCAACTTGTGGTGTTTAAAGCTTTGCAGGTTGATTTTAACTCCGATGAGATTTGCAATCTCCACCCTTAGGCTTAACCTAGCGTAGGCAAGGCAAGGCAAGGCAAGTTTATTTGTATAGCACATTTTCGTGTACAAGACAATTCAAAGTGCTTTACATAAGAAAAAAGATCAGAAAATGAAACAATAAAATCAGTTTTGAATTTAAAAGAAATAAAATTAAAATAAAATAATAATAATAGTACTCAGTTGCTATATGCATAGTTAAATAAGGCTGTTTTCAGCCTGGATTTAAACAACAGCAGAGTTGAAACCTGTCTAACATCTTCAGGAAGACTGTTCCAGATTTTAGGAGCATAAAACTGGAATGAAGCGTAGTTATCATCCAACTGCAAGACCTTCAGCCTCATTCTCCACCTAGCAGAGTTACCATCCTCCTGCAAAACATCCAGCCTAAGTCTCCTACAGTGTCCATGAAGTGTAGGAGACATTAACTATACACAATTACAAATAACAAAAACAAAAAGCTTGGTAAAAAGTTCAAAATAGGTAAAGGTTTACAGTGAGAAAACCAGAGGGTTTCTCACTTACTCTAACCTGGAAATCTGACATTGCTGATTTAATATTCATCCATGGCATTAGTAAAAACAAACAAATTATTAAACTCGTCACTTAACAAATTGATTTAAAAAAATCTCACTTGTAAATTCAATAAAAAAAGTGATGTAATTCCTAGATCCAGGTCCCGGCTCCAGATAAACTGGAACAATGAATAAAAATCTCCAGTTTATCCAGTCAGTTCTGAGAATTTTCTCCGCTTCTCCTTTGTTTTCAGAAGTTTCCAATAAAACAAGATAACTCAAGCCAAGTCACATTCTTTTGTTTGAAGAAAGAGGCCCATGCCATATTTTGAGAATCAGGACTTTCGTCAAAGGATATTTCTCCTAATTTAGTCCAGTTGAGTAGATTTAAAAAGTTTAAGATTGAGTATAGATTGTGTAGATTGAGTATAATCTTAATGAGCACAAAGTAGAAACAAGCGCATTAAAATTACAGTCTGTAGCTCTGCAAAGCTAAGAGTCCCCCACTCACCCAAAAGATTTTTAAATGGCGTCATGACATACTTTTATTTGTAGAACAGATTAATTGATTGTTCTTTGATCCACTTTAAATTTAAGCCCTACTAATTCCTGTTAAAATTGTGTCATGTTACACAGTGGTTAAAATGACAAGATTCTTTTTGGTCAATAAGAATAAGAATTGTGAAAAATGTTAACAAACTCATAGCGAAATATAGAAATAAATGCATGCTGAAAATGTCAGTGCTTGTGCCACAGTCTATGTGTCTGTGCAGGGAAGTGTTCTATCGGATGAAAATGTTCCACTTGAAAACACAAGCAGCCGGCAGGGCTTAATGTGAAATTCAAATACTGTCAATCGATTCACAGCGGCGACAATGTCAGCCCGGTGCCGCATTAACCGGCAAGATAAAACAGGTCTAAGTCCAGTGCAAATCCACCCGCACTCTTTCACTGTGGCCTAGCAGCGCGTATCAGCCTAGACTGGGCAGACACACTCTAAGGGCATCAGAAACTTAATAAGCATTTGGTCCCACTTAACACTAAGAGCTAAAAGATATGTGTTTAATATCTGAAAGTTCAGGTAGTCTGGAGTTTAAGCTATAAAAATGTCATTTCACATCTGTAATCCTGTCTATTACTCAGAGGTTTTAGGGTCTAGTTTTCAGGGGGAACGCTGTCATACTAAGCGGGCAGAAAAAAACCTTTCACAATGGATCTTCATGGATACATCTTTTTATTTCACAACTAAAAGGATGCTTGAAAGCAGTGTACCCAAAAAAGCTACATAAAATGTGCTTCTCTGTCCATCTTGCCACAGCCTGGAAGTATTAGGCAAGGAATACACATGTAAATTATGTGTCAGTCTTTTAATTTAAAAGCAAACATCTTCAAGACATGATCATACAGCAACTTCCATTAATAATCACATAATTGAGAGACATAGTCTATGAAAGAGTCCATGAACAACTATAAGAACAACGTTGGAGTTAAATTACAAAAAAAGTTAAAAGATAAAAGGCAGAACACTAATGTTAGCCTAGGACCTCCTCAAACGTTTCTGTTTGATAAGATCCTCAGCGGAATGAGATGTGCATTTAATAATATTTTTTACGGTCATAGCCTATAAATGGTAAATGGACTAAACTAATGCTCACACATTTATACACTGACACGAAAAACATTTGGCGGCTTGGCTTTAGGTTCCTTGTCCAGGCAGCATATCGACATGTGTTAGCAGGCTGGAATCAGACCTGCAACCCCCCAATTGCAAGACAGCTGGTCTACCAACTGAGCCAGTCAGAAATGTGCACTATCCAAATCAGCTGTATCAATCTTTAGGATCTTCTTTTTTTATTTTCATGTAAAATGTGTAGACTAAACTTAACCATTGTTACAGTGGTGGTGGTGTTCACCCAAACAACGGCCACTCTTTTCCAGGCTTATTTTTGCCTGCCTGCTGTATCAATCCACCGAATCTGCTGCAGTTTGTCTGTCTGCTCTGACTCTGCTAAAATAACTGCACAAAAGTACTCTTTTGGATTTTGCACCAAACCATTACACACCAGTAGTAAAGATGGTATGTCCAGCATTTATCCAACCAGTTTGGTAGCCTCCATCACAATAATTGCGATAAATACTACACACAATCTTATTTACAAAATATGTGTTGTAACATTCTTAAGTTGAAATGATGTTACCCTGCTGGCTCAGTAGAGCTATAACAAGGGTTTTTAATTGAAATCCACAATTTTGAAACAGATGCTATTTTTAAAAATGGAGGAGAAATATCCATCCATACTGTACCTATGCCTGCTCATCCCTGCATGTCTGTGGGGTTTGCCTTTCTCCAATAGGGGAGAGGACAAGGGACAGAGAAATACACAGATACAGGCAAAATATATGTTTTCAAAATATTTTTATTTATAAAATAAATGGATGAATGTTTTAATAGACTGTTGGCTGATTAAGCTGCTAATCTAATCAAAATCTTATAATTATAGTTTGTGGTTCAAATATGGCTGATAATCTAGCTCAGATATGAAAAATGAAGCCATCTGCTTTCTAAACAAATTGGGTTGACATTGTTTTACACAAAACTCCCGCTTTTCTTTGGTTTCTGACAGATGGAGGGCTGAAAATCCCTTTTTCTCTCAGTCGAGACAGACACGAACAGTGTCTCTCTCCTCTTCTCCAGCATTCCTCTAATGCGTCCTAATCCTGGCTGAAGACAGACGCCGGTTGTGTGTGTAAGAAATATCTCTTTGCTTTTTCTGCCTTAGTTCATTATTTTTCTTTCTTGTCACTTAGTGTGATAGGTTGGACAGAGGCGCACAGATGAGCACTGAAGACACAGTCACAAGGCCTTAATCTAGTCTTTAATGCGTGACTTCAGAGATGTCATTTATCTTGTGACTGCAGCAGGCGTCCACAAAACTTTATCTCTAATAATATATTGATGGATTAAAGGGGTCAGGCAGGAGACCAGGCAAGAAAAATTGCTTATTGACATCAAAATACAGTGCCCCAAAACCTGATAAACATAGGGACAGGAGAGTGGAAGTCAGAGAGAGAAGGAAAAGAGAGAGATGAGGGAGGGGGGATTGAGTTGGGGTATTGTGAATCTTTGCGCCCGGTAATTTCCTTCCTTCACAAGAGCCTCTGGTGGTCTGAGCCCTCGGCTTGATAAAAACCCCAGCCTCTGCTGCTCTCGAGCGAGGCACTGTGCAGTTGCCGAAGGCAAAAAGCCGGTGACTGCTAGGTCATTTCCACGTTTATCTTGACATAAACTCCCCCACTACCCCCACCTCAACACCAACCCTTCTACACACACCCGTGCACAGCCACACACAACGCTGCACCTTATTAATCACACTTAAGTGCCGTGTGAGACTGGAGCACTCGTGCGAAGGCGACTGAAAGCAGGACCCTGAATGTGTGGCATTATCAGGAAAAGCACTGCTGTACAAACTTGGGAGACTACCGGTTGTCTCCTCCATTTTGCCATTTCCCCACAGCTTAGAGAGGAGTGCATAGTGTTCTTTATCTGAGCAAATAGGACACTCTTTAGTCAGCTTGATGTTAGGATCCACATAAAACCATAAAACCCCCCCCAAATATCTATTTATAGGTAGAGCACAGATAAATACAGTCAACTTTGATGAACAAGTTTTAGATAAAATTCTATAGAAAGGCAATATTTTTGCATTTAGTCCCCTTTTAGGTAACCACGTTCTGTTAGTACGCTTTGAGCTAAACTATTTTTCTACCTGACTTTGTTAGTCTTTCTTAAACAAAACCATTCTTCTAGCCTCTTCCATGAAATATAGGTCAGAGGATCAACTGTTGCTCTGTTTACAGATTTTCAACTTGAGCTTTTGAATGCTGAAATTTAGCCAAAGCTCAATCAGATTGAATGGGGAGCGTTTTGAGAACATTGCAATCGTTGCTGAAGAAAAGCATCACCACAGCATTATACTTCCACTACCATGTTGAAAACTGGGGATGGTTTCATCATACTGATGTGCTATTTTGATAGTGAAAAACTAGTTCATGCATTTGTTACTTCAAGCCTGGACTATTGTAACTCTTTATTAGCAGGAAGTTTGCAAAATGGAGTTAAAAGTCTTCATTTTAGCTTCCCTTCATTGGGTCCCTGTCAAACTAGATTTTAAGATTTGTTCTTTTCACATATAAAGCTCTCACTAATCAAGCTCCATCGTATATCAGAGATCTGATTACTCCTCATGTCCCTAAAAGAGCACTTCGCTCTCAGACTGCAGGTTTACTGGTGGTTCCTAGAATCTCTAAAAGCAGAATGGGAGGCAGATCTTTCAGTTATCAAGCTCCTCTCCTGTGGAACCAGCTTCCAGCTTTAGTCCGTGAGGCAGACACCCTGTCTAGTTTCAAATCTAGGCTTAAAACCTTCCTCTTTGATAAAGTTTATAGTTAGGAAGAGGTAGAGAAGACAGCCTAATCCGGTTGAGGGAAAAACTCACAGTTCTCCTTTGCTCTACCTTCTTCATGTCTCACTCTATAGGGTTAAGTTATTTATGTTTTCTATAGTTCTGCTGCTATAGGCTTAGACTGCTGGAGGACAATCTGACCACTTCTTTCTCTGCTACTTTCTTCCTTTGTCCAATCTGCTTAGTTACCGTTATTTCAAACTTGTTAACCTTTTTGTTTTCTCTTAGTGTTCTTATCTCCATAGTAACCACACCTGGTCTGGCGTTCTGTTAGCTGAGACAGCTTCTTGGAGGAGAACATGGGCTGAGATGCTGCCAGTGACGTTCTACAACTGCTGCTATAAACTCTATTATTTCAGTTTCCTCTGCATCTATTTTAGTTTTCTGTCTCTTTTCTGTCTGTTTTTCCTCTCCAGTATCACTGCATGCATGCACACTATGAGGGATTGCTGTAAAGTCAACGACAACACAAGCCATTATTTCGGTCTGCTGATTCCAGAGGAGTGAATGCTGCAAGTCAATGACTCAATGAATCTGCTGGGGTTCCTTAGATTCAAAAAATTTTCAAATTGATTTGTTTATGATGTATCTATGATTTTAATTGATTTTCTTGTAAAGTTTCTTGAGACGAAATCTGTTGTAAATTGGCGCTTTATAAATAAACTGATTTTTGATTCTTGATTCTATTTTGTATTATTTTTACAACAACCAAACTCTCATTTTGATAAACATTTGCTTACTAAAAGAATGGACTATGTTTAATTTTTTTAAGATGGATCTGATTTTATCCAATCGCTAACATTTGGCAGTGCCGTGTGTAAATGCACCTATCGAATGAAGCCGACTGAAATTGGATACACTGTACTCAGCAATTCACCACCACAAAGAGAAGAGTGTGAAACAGTCTTCTTGCTTTGACTTTAATTGCTCAAAATTTGGAACCTTGACCAACACAACAATTTTCTTCACTTCTTCCACTGCTATTGCCAAAAACAACCATAGTCAGACAGAAATTATAAAACTGCACATAAAGTTGTTATCATCTTTCACACCTTCTGTTGGCCAGGATGATATTCAATCTGAAAAAAATGTCCTTAATTGGAGTATTTCCAGATAGAGCACTGAAGGTAGATAAGAACCAAGTGGTTTAAGCAGGAAGGCAATGGCCAGGCGCGTCCTCACTGGACTTGTGACAAATTGCTTTATTTCTTTCTCATAACAATGGCCTTTTCCCTGCGAGTCCTCCATAGAGGTAAAAATTGTTGAATACACGACTCCTGCTGAAAATCAGTTTTCAACACATCTTTTGAGCAAACATTTACAAAGTCTTGGGCATAGTCTACCCAGGAGTTTTCCACAAGGCCAATCGAGACCTCAGCTGCTACCTCCTGTTTTTCACTTTTGCCAGCAATGCACCTACATAACAGGGACAAGAACATGAAAGGGAAAAGAAAACTAGAGCAAGAAACTGTTTCAAATACAAGATCCTCCATTTCCTCAAAATCCACCTGCAGTTAATGCTATGTAAGTTAAGCTTCAGGAAGCTGTTAGGGTTAGGGTTCTGCTTAAACATAAGTATTGGTGCACCTAATTGCGAACACCAATCTGCAAATAGTTAGTCTGGAGCACTGTTTAGGATTGCCTTGCTACAAAGCTGCAGATTTCTTTAAAAGGCTGAAGCAACAAATATTTTATTATGAATACAGCAAAGGTGTTTCTGACATAGCCTTCTTTAATCCATTTCCCTGGTTTACCTCTAAAAATCTCTGCTCTGCTCCAGTTTATTTGTTTATTGTTATGATCTCTCAAAAGTATACCAAGTTATGCTGAGTTTAAATTACAAGCAGGTCAATTCTATCAACTCATTTGGTGTCTTCTAAAGGCAACTAAGTGGAACTGGGATATAACTGTAGTGTTGTTATAGTTAAACGGGCTGACAACAAATGCATGACACCTTACAATAATGCATTGTATAGTGTGGGTCTATCATATAATATCCTAATAAAGTACAATTCCATGTGAACATGTTTTGGAAAGACTCGCTGACCCGCTGAATGCCCCAGTGTGTTCGCTCTCTGTGCACTAAATTAGGATGAAGTTTTGCTTCTAAAGCGACCGTGCTAAGTGGAGTTTGAATTCCAATTTTAAGAATGCCACTCTTGGAAAAGTCTTTAATTACTGAGTCGCCACTCCTCGTGATGGATTTCGATAAACCCGGTGGGCTTACTCCAGAAATTCACCAACTCAAAGTACTTCTTTTTCCCCATTTTTCCTACCCACCACCTGCTTCATCTTTTGCCATCCGTGCTGCGTGAAAGCCATGATTGGAGCGCATGGCAAGTCACTGCAATCCCCAAAATAGAGTCAATTCTTTCCATTCAGACACATCCTTCCAGTCCAAGAAAATTAATACACTTTACTATTACAAGATAAAGCTATAGGGACATATTACACCAGCCATATCTGCAAGCCTTTAATACTACAGAGTCAGCATTCAATAAAAGACATTTGCAACCAGGCATTTCTCACATCAACACTTGCGACAGATTTAAAAGCTTCTAAATTAGGTGCAGCTCACGCACGAAAGGTGCCTGGTAAGCAGGGTGATGCTTACTTAAAATGACAGAGTTGTTTATGGGAGGAGGGATGTGGGTGTGGAAGTTGGGGAGGGGGGGCTTTGCTCCCCACATCAAGGCGGGTGGAAGAACAGTTTATGATCCCCATACTGGCGGAGTTATTTAGCCTCAAACTGTGTGCATAATATCGGGTAACAATCAGAGCGCATAACTCAAGCCATCTTCCACTTCATAACATCACCTGCTGAATACTGATCCCCACCCCCACGCACACACATCTTATCATACATTTATAGTCCTGGGGAAAAGAATCTGCCCTATTTTAGTTTTTTACTCTTTTTTTATTTGAACACACGTTTTAGAACATCGTATAAATTTCAACATCAGACAAACGATTACCTGAGTAATTAACTGTCATTTTAAAATAATGATTGCATTCATTAACGGGCCACAAAATAACAATTTGACAAAGTAATTATCTTCTAAGGCAGCCATAGTTAACAACAAGCACCATTAAGCTTTAAGAATAAGTAGGAATTAGTCTTTTACGTTCTTGTTTGTAAAATAGTTTTCATTCGGCTAAACTGGAGGTTTTTCAGGCATGAACCTCCTCTTTAAGGTCTTCCAATAGCTTCTCAACTAAATTTAAATGCAGAGTTTGGGTAGAATATTCCAATACATGTGGTTAATTCAAGTAAATTTTTACAATTTAGGTTTTCATAGATTTAGGGTTTTTGGATAAATTAAGTAATTAATATCTATAAAAAATATATTTTTTTTATCCAGGTTTGTTTAAAATAAAAATATGTTCAGTAATCTGATGATGCTAAACCAGTTGCTAAACAAGAGATCTGAGTAACTAATAAGTAAAAAGACAGCAGGTACTCTTTCACATTTCATCTGCTGTAATGTTTGCCATCTGTCAGCTTAGATATTTCTCATTTTCAGCAATATCGGAAAGTTCAGGCAACTGTTGTAGCAAAAGGCTGCTAAAAAAATCCCTTTGAGTATTTGCAGGTTCCCTTTTTTCCTCACAGTTTAGTTTTGTTTATTTTTAAGAGCCAGGACAACCGCCCTCACAGCCATTAAAAAAGGCAATTCAGCCGCCGTGCACAAGTATAACATATCACCCATTGTAACACTGGCTGTCTGTGCCAGACAGAAGTGCTGGCATTAACTGACAGTGGAAAAAAACAGGTAGGACACGGTCATTTTTCATATAGTAACCAATCCCAAAGCATGGTGGCTCTCATTGTTCAGATACTTTTAAGAGAATGCCAGTGTTTGTGTTTCAGATTAAAATCGCCTTTTTTATGATCTGATGAGGGAAAACCTCATCAGTCTCCCTTTTATTTGCTGACACAAAGCTATAAATTGGGGTATTAGTTTGGATGGAACAGGGTGTGAGAGCTGAAGGACAGCCAAAGCTCATCAGTTAATCTCCACTCCTCTCTGTCAGGGGGGAAAAACAGCAAGAGAGGTTGTAAAAGAAAGGTTTACAAGCAAACTAAAATCGCCCGCATTAGACCTGGTAAATCTGTCACCTGCTGCAACAATGGCAATAAAACAGTAAAGTTTACAGAACAGCCTCAAGGTTGCACAGCAGTCCGATGCAAAATATACTCCATTTTCAACAGCGACAATAACAGTGAGGAAGCTGGAGCCCCTGGAGTTACAGTTATTGTGAGACGATCACATTTCTGAGTGGAAATCACACAGCTCTGCATCTTTACAGCAATCATCCCCCGCTTTCAGTTGGCATCACCGCCAAAATTCTACTTCGAGGTACCCGTACTGAAATGCTTCAAAACAAACACACACAAAAAGCAAGGTCATAAAAGCTAAAGTGAAACACAATAATACATTTTAAAGAAATCCCAAAAAAAGGTTGAGAAAAAGGCAAATATGCATGACGAAGAAAAAGACGCAGGGAAGTATGGTCAAAAGGGTCGCCTAAGTGTAATCTAGCTTTGGGCATTGGAACATTAATTCCATCTTTTTGTATTCAACACCCCCCCACTACCAGCCAAACAACCCCCTCTGCCCCTCAGCTTCCTGCTTGGAGCAGCAGCCAGTGAGTGGGAGGCCAGGGCCACTCTAAGGCTCAGGAATACCCCAGAGCCTGCACGCCGGTGCCACATAATTCTTCCCTGCCTCATTATTTAGCATGTCACCACTATTTTACATGTTAAAGCCCCTCGCATTGCCACTTAATTTATTATAAGAATACAGAATAGGCTCGCCTGGAATGAGGTCACTTGCCTTTACGCAGCCCAGGAAATAAAATTCTTACAAAGTCAGTCAAGTCAAGGTGAAAACCCGTGTAAGTAAGATGCATTCTGGCATTCTTCGGATTCCTTTACTCTCTGAGAGCAGTGAGACCTTTCCTCAGACTGTCACCGCTGCCCTCTGTTTCCGACTCAGTATTTAACTACTTTAATCTTTCATTTTAATACAGGAGAAACTCAGGTTCCTCACTAGGAGAAAAAATAAAACGAGAGAAAACCGAGCCGAGCCCTGCCAAGAGCTGAATTGGCTTTGATGAGATTCAGCTGTAATTATTTCTCAGCAGTAACAATAAGGACAACAACAACAGAAGACTTAATCTGCCAGTGAGAGGGTCGGATTCTGCTTCCTGGTGACAGTGATTAGGCCTAATCTAGGGCTTTTGGTGTGTTCATTGGAGAAATGCGATTTTAAATGGCTGTGTGTTTTGTTTTCAGAGAGTTTTGTTTGAGCTGAATATGTACAGTTTGAGTGCAGCAAACTGAAAGCACAATGCATCTTTAGTGGCGCTGACACTGAAAGAGTCAGTAGGAAACTCACAATGACTCTACCTATCTAAAATGCTCTTTGTTTTTCTCTGATCAGCTGTTTTGTATGTGAGGCAGTTTGAGGACATCAGATAAAATCTGTTCTTCACTACTTGCCTTGTTTTGACTGACAGCTAGCATTAAACTTAGAAATGTGTTGGGGTTTTGAGGATAGAACCTTTTTCAAATCATACAAATATTAGCTTCATAAGAGTGAGATGACTTTTAGTTCAGCTGCCAAAACAAAATGTAAAAAAAAATCATATTTTGTGTTTTTAGATTAAAAAAATTAATCCCTGTGTATCAAAGAATCTCTGTTTAGGTCTGATCAGCTTAGGTAATATGAAGATTGAGCTAAACTATTGCTAACTAGTCTTTAGCATAACTACTGGTTGTAGCAGAATTGAATGAAATTGAATTCTGAATTTCTCCAATCTTTCCTCTTTTTCTACCAAATGCCCATATTCTTGACAAACAAGCTGTTTAATTTGCAGAGGCTAGGAAATAAATTATGGAACAAATTCTCTTCACCTACCGAGAACTATCAATTTACTAAGTGTAGGAAAGATTTAACGCGTTTTTTTATCTTATTAAAACCAAACTATGCTTGTGTTTAAAGAAGAACATCACCGGAGGTCTGAATGTCATCCAAAAGAAATACAGCAACATATTTTTATTTTTCATCAAAACAAAAAAAAAAAAATATATCATTATAATCAGACACAAAAACTAGTTTTGTTAACGAATTTTCATAATTGTTAGAACAAGATACAGTCCTGAATATATCTGTGATAAGGATAATAATCATGCCCATATTTCTTTTGTTTCCACCTCGTGGATTTTACTATCTTTACCTCTTTTCCAGTATAATGATCTTATTGGTGTGCGACTTGTAAACTAAGGATACATGGACCACATTATGAAAGAATTGTTATTCCAAGCAGTCCTTATTATCATTATTACACACATTGATATTGTCATGGCAATGTACTTATTCGTTATGGTGCAGCTACAGAAATAATACATTTAAAAAAAATCATATGATGTTTACTCAATTGTTCCATGTAGGCCATTGAAATAAAGAAAATCAAGTTGTTGTTTTGTGATTTCTTTCTTTTGGTAGTTCTGTTCTTTTCTGAAGAATGCATTGTTAGGTCTTTTCCTCCAAGATGCTGTGCGCTTAATCATAAGACTGATTTGACTGTAATATTGAAATTGATTTGTGATTAACTACTACTCCTCTTTATGGATTAATTCTCTACGGTCAAAGAAAGCAATCAGTGTGCTAATTATTAGTTGTGTTCTGATGGTCTGCTGTTCTGATTTCTTTCATTTATGCTCCAAAATACATGTGAAACCATGTGCTGATCAATCCATCAGTCAGGGAAAATTGTGTTTTTTATTATTAATATTATTATCAAATTTAAAATGTTTAAGGCGTTAAATTTTTTTCTCTAAAGTGTTCCGTTTTCTCTGGCTTTAGTATTAGGTCCGACTAAGTCATTAATACATTTTTATAATGGTTAATTGAACAAATAATTTACTAAATATTGAAAAAAAATGAAAAAAAATGAATTGCAAGATATTCCTCTGATTTAGTTGAGCACTCTCCGTTTTTTAATGCTACAACAGAAATGAAGGAGAGGTGATAGTGTTCTTCCCCTGTGCCTCAGGTAGTGGCCCTCAGTTCCTCCACAAACCGAGAGAGAGTCGAAGAGGATGGAGTGGAAGTGGGAGAAGGGGAGAAGGAGAAAGGCCAGATGTCAGGGCGCTCCAGGAAGAGGATTGCTAAGCGGTGTGAACATTTTTCAAAAACGATGTTTTGTGCCTCAAACATCTTGCTTACAGCAGCAGGGTCTGATCCAAGCATTATGTGCGAATACATCAGTAGCCTTGGACCCCCCCTCTCTTCACAGGCATGCACACACACACACAAACACACACATTTCCTCGTAAGTGAAGCTCAGTGCCTTGCTCCCATCCTCCCGCCTGCCTCCTTCTTCTTCTACAGAAGTAAATTATCAAAACTGTGTTTGAAAGTGAATGAAGGGTGACTCGCTCTCTCTCTCCCTTTCTCTCGCTCTCTCTCCCCTTCCCGCTTTGACATCTCAGTTTTTTTTTTTTTCCTTACTTGCCACCGTTTCTGGGCTAGGTGATAACTGCCGGTAATAGGATTAACATTGATTTCTTTTTGCAAGAACAGAGATGTGCCAGTTCCAGCTATTTATTGAACTGCCAGCTTTGAACTATGAAAACTGACTGCAGGAAAAGACCTAATGCAGCATTTTAAAGAAAAGAAAAGCCTCTGTGCAATTCTTTCTCTCTCTCTCTCTTTGTTATTTCTCTCACTGTCGTCTTCTTTTTGTTGTGGCAGGATAAAAGAGCAAATCGGGTGCCTCTGTTCTAAACTCTGGTAATGACTATATTTATTTACTTTGTTGCTGCTTCTTTATATATTTATATACAGTATATAGAATAAAAATCCCTGCTCCAGTCAAAATGGTTATGATTTGATCTGTAAATCTTCAGAGTGTTTGACTTGCCTTTTTCTTTGAAATAAAGATCAATCCATGCATTTTCTTTGTCAAGGCACTATGGAAAAATAAATCTTTTTGTACTTGTGTATAAAAAAATTTAACTATAAGTCTTTCATTTTAAGTGAGAAATGATTTGTTAGAATTGAACAAATTCTGATTTTATTCTCAGGAGGCTTATGTTAAGATAACTCCATTCATTTTGAGGAATGTTTCTAATTGAGTGTGGCTCTCTTCATTAGGCCTGAATGGGCTCATTGATTACTAATCCATGTCTATTGATGACACCACTTAAGCAGTTAAAAGCTGTAGGTTCTGCTGCGTCATGGGAACATAAAGGATACTTTTCCAGCTGTTTGTAATTATTTCACTACATACAACAACCATTGTGCAACATAGGGCATTATTGATCGTATTATTCTAAAATTTGGGTGCAAAGTTGAACATCACATTGAATCTATTATAATGGGTGCTTATCCATAATAAATATTTTGGAAAAAGTGGCAATTTCATGAGAATGAATTGCAACCAGCTGAATAATAAATGTTTTTAAGCATAATCTGTTGCAATCAGATGTTTAAATAATAATAATAATATCCAAAACATCCAAAATAGTTGGGGAAAAATGCACAAATATAAAGAAATATTGAAGTATTTTTATTATGTTTGTGTCCATGGAAGCGTTTTTTTAAAGCAAAATCATCGTTTTACGCTTTACTTAAAGTGTGTCTATTGATAACTGCAACATTTTTTTAAAAGAGTTCCTAAAGCATAAAACAAATATGTTTTTAATATGTCACCATAACTAAGACCACAAAATAATCGAAGTCTCACTGAGTGGAAGTTAAGTAACCGCCAGGAAATGTTTATTTAAATGCATTTTTGGTTTCTGTTTATGCATAATTGAGGAAAGCATGAAGAATATGAAACTGACTGACTGCAGTTATGTTTTTTTGTGATAATGGCAAAATCAAAATGATATATAAAAGAAACATAAAACACAAGCTTTGAATTAGTTTTTAAATAATTTTTTCAATTTGAAAATATAGAATTATGGAGATCTTAAAATGCAATTACATGAAAAAGATTGCGGTAAAGGTCTTGCGTTAATGGTAGTTTTGCATTTCTTACACCTTAGACTACGTTCAATGAAATGCATTAATATGCTGACCCACTTTGACATTACAATTAACTTCATCCCTTAGTCCCACATTGTAAAGTCCCAATAGATGACGAAAATAAACCCAGATTACTACATCTAAATCTAGTGGAATAGTTTGTATTCTGGTATTTTAAATGTAAAATTAGATGAACCGTATGATAAAAGACATTTAGTGCAATGTTTTGTGTTGAAGGGATGATGCCACACCAGAGTAAACCCCAGCATTTCTGCATTATTTCAGATCCTTGGAAGTTTTTCATAAAATTACTAATGAGTTCACAGATTACACAATGTTAATACAAGTAGACTGTTGGCAGAAAGTCAGCCTTACGACAAGGAGAGCGGAGAACATGAAAGAGATTTAGTGAGGTGTTGTGTTATGTTGGCCTCTTGCACTGCTTGACAGCACCCAACCCACACATGTCTCCCACTATCAGCTCAGCTGAAACATGAAACAACTACCACTGTCACTACAAATGCACCCCCCTGTCCAAACCAGACACCCGTCAGCCGCCTAATGTCCCCTGACAAAACACGCTGTGAATTAGAATAGCCCCTGTGTGTGTGTGTGGGACAGTAACTAAGAGAGGTTAAGGTGGGAAGAGGGGGGCAGAGAGAGTGAGGGAAGGACCTCATCTGTGTCACAGTTTATCCCCTCGGGCAATCAAGAGAGATGGAGCGAGAAGAAAAAAAAAAACAGTCATTAGCAACTGGTGGTGCTTGCTCCAGCAAATCGCCGTTTCAGTGAAGATTTATGCAGACTCCTGCCTGGAAATGATTTATTTATTTTAGCAGGGGCTGAGAGATCATTAACCTCCGCTGTGTCTCTGGGGAATGGCATCTGCGGCCCCCCACACTGCCTTCACAAAAGGCCCCACGCGTCCCACAGCTTCAATGCACTGGAGGAGGAGGAGGAGGGGCCGATGTCTCCGGAGCCAGACGGAGACCCCGGCCTCCGGTAGGTTCTTTAAGCGTCTCTGTCACTTCTTGAAACCCGTGTTGGCACGTATGAAACATTATAAGCTATGAGGATAAAACTGTTGCTGGTTTTAACGATTAAAATGATAACATTACCGACAGTGTGAGCCTCGTACTTTTTTACTGAAAACAAAATCTCTTAACCAATAAAAATTGAAGTTACTTTCACAGTAAATACCATTGGTGGTGTGGACCACCTAAAACATTAGTATTTTGCAGGATAGTAATTCTTTGAAAGTTGATGTCTGTCATCAATGAATCGTGACATTGCTACCGAAAACATTTTAACCTTGCCGTGCTCGGACTGAAGAATAACTTTTCACCATCACATCTAATTGAGAATGTCAACTATAGTATGCCTTTTGTTTCTCATGGAAAACCTAAAGAGAAAGTCTGGATCAGGAAAATGTCTTTGTTAGTTTATAAGGCCCATCTTAACTTGTAATTAGGTACTTGACCTGACAACGAAAATAATAAGCGCCCCTTAAACCGGGATAATAAAAGCCTAAAACATTTGTAATGCACTCAGAGATGATTGAAAAATTTAATGATTTTGATATTGGGTTCATCGTGTTTGACGCTTGGCTGACAAAAATGCAGCAGATGCATATTTTATTGTAAAAAAAACAAACTGCTATAAAAAACAAATTCATCATTTGTCAGTGCTTCAAATTTTACCACATGTTTTACCTGCAATATTTGAAATATTTTATTGTTACAGCAAACAACAAACATCATGTTTCACTTGCTCATTATTTTTTTCAACTAAACAAAAAACTTTAAAACTTTGCAGCTTTTTATCCTAAAACAGATATGTCAAACGCAGAGATGTGCCAGCATACCACGTCCCTTCTGGACCGCTTATTTACCTGCGCTTTTTTCTTGTGCCAAATCAAAGTGTAAGGACTGATGAAAAATGCTTTGTCAGGTATATCTGTGACTTCAAAAGTTGTAAATTTCAATGTTTTCTTTTAAACCCAAGAAAAAGTAAAGAAATTGCCAATTTGGGTGGTTGTCATAAATCCACATCAACAGCCCAGGCACCCACACACACACACACACACACACACACACACACACACACACACACACACACACACTAAACACACACACTCATGGGTAAAATGCTCAAGTTTCTCTTTCATTGATATCAAGCAAAACGCTACTAAAATTGCCCGGCACGAAATTTCTCTTACATAGGCGTAGATGGGCCAATTCACATTTTAATGCAATGATGAACATTTTTTTCAACTTTATGTTTCTGAACATTACCAGCGCTACATTTATGTAGGTCTCTTGATGTCACCGAATTCCCAGTCCTGCATCTACACCCATACACTCTTAATGGCATGTACCTCTATGTCCCTGTCCACCCAATTATAAAATTTGAGAAACCTAGTGGCCATAGAAACCTAGTGCCCATAGAAATAGGAAGAGGGAAGCATGACACTAGATCTGAAATGAATCATTACCTAAATCAAACTTTAAAAGCAATGTGCTGCCTTTCTAAGTGTGTGTAATTGAACACTAATGGCAATTTAAAGCTGCAGCATTGAAGATTTGCATTAACCCACTGCACTTGAAATAGAAAAGGTTAAATTATATGTATGCATTTTTTTTTCCCTTGTCGTGCTCATCCCCATTCTCTGGTCATTTCATTTTATCAGCTTGGACTATTAAAACTGAGCTTTCTTTGGAAGACAAGTGTAAAAATGGCCACGGGGGACTGGAAGGAGGGAGGGAGGGAAGGTCGTGTTAGTCCTGAAACTGATGATTGTGCTGCAGTCTTATCAAGCAAACACTCAAGCGCACAACAAATCAAGAGTTTTATTAGGGGTTATAAACTGCAGCATCCAATTGTAGATGAAGGGGATAAATTTATGAGAAATTTTAATGGCGGCATAATTTCTCCTCCATATGGCAGGCTTTTTTTAATATTTAAATATGCACTTCTTTTTGACCATTTACAACACTGTTTTCTATACACGTTTTTGTAAATATACATTAAAGTTTATATTTAACATCTGTCTAAAACCGAAAGGCTCTTTAACACAAGAGAGCAGGAACAAAATGTAACATGCAAAATACAAAACAAAACCTCAATCACAGGAGCGATTGTTAAATATGTAATATTTATCATTTTTAATTTAGATAAATGTTTGTAGTCTAGCAGGACAAACACAGAAATAATGGAAACAAAAGTGGATGCATGTTTCAAATCCGAACGACTGGCTTTCTAATTCACTACATGAAGTTTGAAAATATGTGGAATAAGTTCGAAAAAAAGCGGGGGGTTGGCAGAATGATTTTGCATGGTCTGGAACAATATTGTTTGCTGTAAAGGGAAGATGGGGCGGGGGGGTCATGGATAAACAAACAAGGGCAGCGGTGGAGAATCATCCAGGGGAGCGACGCAGTCTGCGGTCGGGTGCAGACAGCCCCTGTTTGAAAGGGGGGCTTGCCAAGTACCAACCCTGAACTGCGGCACTCTGTTGCTGCCTGGCTGCACTAAGCAGTGGCTGCCAGCACGAGCTGATTTATCAGGGGGGCAACGCCATCCGCCACCTCACTCTCCCTCGTGCCCTCCCTTTATAAAGAACCTCCCTGACGGCTCTGATAGTGCAATCAGGGCTACGGCAGAGCCAAAGCAATTTCTCCTTCACTCTTTGATAACCCTGTGCCTTATTGAAAGCCAATAGCAATGGCAGCAACAACGGCTCAATTGGAAAGAGTTGCTGCGTTTTGAAGGGGGGAAAAGGTTACGCCTTGACAAAATGAGGGGGGAGCAGGAGGAGGCCTGTCTCACTCTATGCAAAAGCCACATTGTCCTCCAACAGGTGCCATGATTCCTCAGTGACTCCTTCCCCTCAGCTAGCTCATCTTTTTTGTATCTAACACTGGAATTCTGTCGAAATGCTAAAAGTTCAACTTTGACTTTTGTCCACAACGAGCTTTGACACAGAGGTTACAGTCTTGCAGACAGCTGTGTTACTTCAACGTTAATCTTAGCATGCTAACATTTCTATACAAAAACAACGGTAAAATTAGACATCCGAGTGGATTTGTGATTAGATCACCTTAATTGGACAGTTGCATACTAGCATTTTATGAGAATCTTAACGCTTAAATCTGGTTTAGAGACGAATTTTGGCATCAAACACTTTCAATGATGTACTGGCAAAACTGAAAAATATCTACGCAGTCAACACATTTCGCACCAATTCTAAGACAACATGAAAATATAAATTAATGAACATTAATCTACGCAAACACAAGAGAAAGTTGTAGACAACATTGTTCTAAATCAGCTCAACGGGCAAATATGACTTAATATCCTGTCAGCTTACAGATCAACATTTGGTATATGTATGGCTGGGGTTTTTGGTTTGTTTGTTTGTTTGTTGTTTTGTTTGTTTGTTTTGGCCACATTAAGTGATCACCAGGTTCTGATAATCTGTTTAATCTGGTGTCTGAATTGTTATTTTAGTTCAACAGTACCACTTAACGTCCAAATTACCAGCCACATCAGTTTAAATTGTCAATAAAGTTTTTTTCTGGTAGATAAATAATGGATAATGGTCTTAACATAAATTAATAAAACAAATACAAGATCATAATCTCTTTTTTTAATCAATACACCCTATGTTTGCCAAAATATTGTACGTACATTGTTATAGTTATGAGACGGTTTTCAATAACATTTATGTTTTTTAAAGGCTGCTCATAAGGATCATTGTTTTTTATTGTATAATAATTATTAGAATACTGGGATTCTTTTGTAGTTTTAAAAAAACATGAATTATATAGGGTAATTAGGTCTTTGTTTACTTGGTTTATTTGTTTGATTGTTTGTTTGTTTTTGTTTTTTATTAAAGTGAACAGAAATACTTTTTTTAAAATCATCGCTTTAACTTATTTAGGCCAGCTGTTGGGTTTGGGTTAGGATTTTCCCACATTTTATGAAAGAAGTAATAAAGACATTAGAAGGAAACAGGATCAGATGCATCAGGACAGTTATTTGAGACATATGAAAGGATGATTGTTAAAGTTCTTTTTATATTTTACAGTTTCAATAGTCGAATCATGCCGCAATCATAATTCATAAACCTGTAGTAAATTATTTTGGTCCCTGGGTTGAATTAAATCTAAAAAAACACAAAGGCACAATTCCCAGAATACCATAGTAGAATATAATGATTTTAAAGGCTTAACACGTAATGAAAAACCACAGAATAAAATCATTTGCTACAAAATCATTGCCACTCAAGTGAATTGACTATTTGCATTCACCTTGCCAGTGAGTAAGTTAGTATGTATGCAAAACATTATTTGCATACCTCCTTTAAAGATATAGATCACAAATGCTGCTCAACAGAAAAACTAGAATCCTTGAATAGCACTATGTTGGCAGGCCTAATCAGCTTTAAAAATATGGTTTTTTAGATGCTTCTGGCAGTGATATATGACCAAAGCTTCTGCCCCACCTGGTGACACGGCCCCATAAACCTGTTAGGTACAGGTTCTGATATGTGTGCATGTGCTTTTCCAGACACAGTTTTAACAAATGTTAGACTCACAGTTTACCAAGTGTTAAACTGAACATCAACATAACAATGATATGAAATATCTTTAAAAGTTCATCAGATGAGCAGAATATGTAGGATGTAAATTGCAAATAGCAAGGTCGCTAAAACAGAACCCTGAGGGACACCATAATGAAGTGCAGAACCAAGGCACACCATTGTAAGGAATATCATAACACTGGTGTAATATGGCCTGTCTTGCCAGTACAAGCAAACATTATAGTGGGTCAGGTTAGCTTGCAGTAAAAGTGGAAAATCTTCGCCTCTCAAGGAGGAAAACCTTGTATTCCCTTTAGATTAGATTCTCTTTTAGTGCTATTAACCTGGATGTTCATTTGAAACTGTATTTTGTACATGTTCTGGATGCATTTGACATTAAAATGCCTTTTATTATCCCAAACATGTAAGTGCAATGTGGGTGCTTTTGATCGACTGTAATGTAAAAAGGTGAAAAGCCATAAACCTCTTGTTTTCAACTGTAGGTATTCCAGTGAAACACAGAAAAAATTGTTTATTTACAGTTTCCAAAAGATGCTTTTTTGGTTTAAAGTAAAAGATTTCTGAAAGGGTAAAGGAGACTGAAGAGAGGCCCAGGGTTGCGCAGCATCAAGTGGATGTAGGAAGAGGTTTCAGTGTGTCAAATGTGAAATGATGAGGGACCTGCATCATTTTGAGATGTTGTAGAGGTTACACAGGTTCAAAGCCACCTGCCATTACCAGGTTGCAAAAGTTCAAAACAAGGTTTGAATAAATATATTTTTAAAGATCTTTTATAAAAGAGGAATGGGGGGGGGGGGCAAATTGAAGGAATGGATAATTTTAACCTTCAGTTCTGCTGTTTGGCCTTATCATCAAGAGCCAAGTTAGGTTTTATACTCTTACAACTGCAGGATGTCATGTTTATATGAAAAATATAGATTCCCTTTAAAATATTGATGAACCCAAATCCCTTCTTATTATTCTGGTGGGGTTAAAAAATAGAGGTTTACCCTTTGATAAGCCCTGGCAGTCATGTAAACATGACCGTCTTTATGAGAGGCTGCACAACTGTGACACTGCCGGATTCTGTCCCAGGGAGGTGGTGTACATGTAAGGATCTCAGATGGTCTAGGATACAAAGCGTGGGATGAGTTCAGGAAGTCGGGACTCAATCATATTCAACAGAGCTGTTCCTGTGATGGCCAACCATTAATGGTTTGGGAAAGTCACAATTCCTGGCGAAAATTCTGTGGACCCCACTTATTTGATTCACCAATGCACAGACGTTTCTGTGGAACGTCACACTAGTACATTGGCCTTTTTTTTTTTTCCTAAAGCATATCTGAAATACCCAAAAGTTAAACGCTTATTTGGAATCTGAACACCATTTACAAAATGTTACTTGAGCCACTATTAGCTGACATCAAATTAGCCAATCCAGAAGAGCCATTCATTTTCTGTATTAAACAAAAATACTAATAATAAAACCATTTTTTAATTTTTTAAAATGAAATTATTTATTCATAAATACATTTAAAAAGCATCTAGTTAAAAAAAACTTCAGGGCTCTACATTACATGCAATTTAATTTTACAAAAACAAATATGTTCCAGTGACTTTACTGGATACGTGATTAAATAAATTACAGTAAACCTCTGGTTATTAGTGTCCTCCTAACTCTAAGATTTCTCACCTCTAGGACCAAACATTTTTAAAAGGGAAATTTGAGAATCATTTTGAGGCTATCTATGACGTTAAGGTGAAACATGTATCATTCTAGAGAACCTATTTTGATTGATGTGCTGTATGAACTTTACGTATAAATCAAACATCCCCGACAGATTTTTTTGTCCACGTTCTCATTCTACCACCATTAGTCTTACCTAAATGATCGTGACCTGTGATGCATATTTCTGTGATGAGCAGAGGCTTATCTAATGTGAAAGACTGATTATTAAAAATGGATAGCAGATGTGAAGCTATTGTTGGAAGGAGGTGATAGTCCCCCAACCGTATTTGTGTTGGAAATCACAAAATATACAGCGCACTGTAAACCAATGCAAACACTTATTAGAAACAACAGGGAACGAGACTTCAATTTGCAATCAGATTTAAATTCCTGGGTTTATCTCTGATTTACCACTATTTATAGGGATGAATAGATTTTCAAAAGCTCTTGATGAGTGCATTTATTTTTGTGTTTCATGGCAGATTGAATTTGTAGAATAAAAGCCATAGTTTGTATTTATTTCTTCACACATTATCTCATGTGAATCAGTGAGGTAGCTTTAACAGTGCTGATAATTACAAATTAACCATGGTCACATGCAGCATTAGGATGGATGCAACTATGTGTCATATTGTACATGCACCAAATACAAAAGAATAAACTCCCTTTTAATATTCAGTTCCATCAAATAAAACAGTTACAAAACAGTTGACATGTTTTTTTTAGCTATGGGATATCACACATTTGAATTATGTTTTAGCCATGTTGCAGGGTCCATTTCTGTTTATAGTTTCTTTATATTTTCTTCTTTTTTTATATATATGGTCTCACTCTTTCCGTTATTTCAACCTTGTTAACCTTTTGTTTTCTCTTAGTGTTCTTCTCTCCATAGTAGCCACAGCTGGGCTGGCGTTCTGTTAGCTGAGACAGCTTCTTGGATGAGAACATGGGTTGAGATGCTTCCAGTGAAGTTCTACAACTACTGCTATAAACTCTATTATTTCAGTATCCTGTGCTTCTAATTTAGCTTTCTGTCTCTTCAAACCTCCAGTCGGTTGTGGCAGACGGCTGCTTGTACTGAGCCTGGTTCTGCTGGAGTTTTCTTCCTGTTAAAGGGGAGTTTTTCCTCTCCACTGTCGCTACATGCATGCTCAGTATGAGGGATTGCTGTAAAGTCAACGACAACACAAGCCATTGTTTCTGTCTGCTGATTCCAGAGGAGTGAATGCTGCAAGTCAATGACTCAATGCAATCTGCAGGGGTTCCTTAGATTGGAAACTTTTTAAAATTGATTTGTTATGATGTATCTTTGATTTTAATTGATTTTCTTGTAAAGTGCCTTGAGACGACATCTGTTGTAAATTGGCGCTATATAAATAAACTGATTCTTGATTCTTCTTGATTCTTTCCTTTAAGTGCCTCTAAATTGCTGCAGTCTTGTTCACTACTTGATTTTCTGCTTTTATTATTATTATCGATTGTTATTTGACCACCTAAATAGAGCTTTGGCTAATTTTATAAACTACTCAAGACAACTGTTACATATGGGTTAAAGTTACACAAGACAATAATAACACTTTACCAAATTAAATTAAGTTTCTTGGTAAAGTTTCAAAGCTTCATTTATGGTTATACGTTAAAATGTCATTACAATAGTGGATGATATTAATAACAATAAGTATTAGAAACACAGATACTGCTCTTGAAAAATACCAATGAACATCCCCATATAAACATCAACATGAACAAGTGTGATCACTAAACATCACACACTAATTGTACAAGATTTTTTTTTTTTTGTGCTCCAATGGATTGAACAGAGTTGAAAAAAGTAAAAAAAATTACAATTTAGCCAGTTTACAAGCACATTCTTAGTTTAATGCTGTGACACAAATAAGAATTAAGATGATGAAAAAAAACTTAGAACAATAATGTTAAACAATAAGATAAACTACCACCACATGACAAAAAAAAGGAATTGCTTTGTAGTTTGGTTGGAAAAGTGGCAAAGTTAGGAGGGGAAGTGGAAACATGTGTCTGTAACTTACAGGCAAGCTAAGGTAAGATATTTACAGTCTCCAAACATTTCATCTCCAGACTAGACAGGATGATTTTACTGTCAATATTTCATAATCTTTGTTTAATGATTGATCAGGCTGGCGATTACACACTGTAGCATGTCTCCTAAAAACAGGGATATAAATAGACAAACTTTCTTTTGTTTGTTATTTTGTTTTACTAGGCAGCGCGGTTATTGTCACTGTGTTTCCTTTATTAGCGGTTACGCTGATAAAAAGCATCAAGTGCACAGGAACAAACCATATAATACAGACACATTCTTAAGGAGTGACAAGACTTGATGCTTCTTACACTTAATTTCTTTACATTTAGGCCAATTTGGTGGGCCTACATTTTTAGATACACCAACACATGGCACCAAAACAAGGTGTGATTGGAGCTAAGCATCAATGTCAGCCACATCTCTTTTTTGCACCAATATTAACATGTCAGCATAACAAAGTCTTGATCCAATCAAAACTAAAGACCTTTACTTGTAATTTGTGTCACAGGAACAAGACCCATCAACTATAAGGTGAGCATAATGTTGTGGCTAATTGATTGAGCAATGTAGTTCATAAACAGATGTACCCTTGAACCCTTTTAGACTCGTTTCATTGCTAAATGAATATAAAACGAATATGTGTAGTTTATTTATTTTGACAATACAATGTAACCTTACGGTATATTGCCTTCTAATAAAGCAAAGCACTAGAAAATGGAAAATATACACTTTCCTATGAGCTACACACAGAATTAAATACAACAAAACTGTAAGAGGAATGCTAATGTTTCCCTTAGAATACATCATGGAAAAAGATGTGAAAAGCTGTTGTCTCTTTTAACACAAAATTGTGTCAAGTGCACATTACAATGAGAGATGCGTTGCTTCAGACACCCACTTCTTATTGCCTTGAGGCCAGACAAGGCCTTTTGAAAAGCAATCATATAGTAAAACGGAGTTCTGCTTCTTGATGTTTTCACAGGAAAAAAGTCTTTACTGATTGTTTTAAGCGGCCACAACGAGTTTCAGTGATCTAAAAATAACTTCCCAGTGTTTTAACATTTTTCTTTACTGAGCTAAACATACACATGTATACATTAATCTGTGTTTATCCACCTATGCTCTGTATTTAAACCAGGAATAGACTTTAACTGTTAATTGTAAGCACAAATGCAATGATTTATTGGTATTATAGGTGAAAATATTAAAAACAAGGCTCTATTTAGGAAACCATCTACTCTGAAGGTCTTACGGTTGTTCAGCAACAACTCAGGTGGTTTTTCTTTGCTCTACATCTCAAATGCCTCATTATAATGATTAGGAATTCTTGAGTTATGTGGCTGTAGGTTGAGGCTGCTGCAGGACAATCTGACCCCTTATCTCACTCTGCTATTTTATTCTTCTCATCAACCTTTTACTATTTTTTATTTTTACAAAGAAAGCACGCCTACATCTTATCCTCCGGTTCTTTTTTCTGCTTTCTAGCTTCTCTGGGTTTTGAATTGGCACAACATGAATCAATTTGGATATAGCGGTATATGCAAAATCTCACGTCAGGTGATTCTTGACGTTTAAGCTTCTAAATTAAAAGTGGAAGGTCTTAATTCTGGTTTAAATTAGAGCAATGACAATATAAGATAGAGACCTCAAAAGACAGAATATGGAACAAAGAAACAGAAATATCCAGTAACAAATAATGAAAATCCAGTGGCCTAAATACTGAAGAGACGTAAAAATGATCAAACTAGAGGAACTGATCAGATGCAAATCTGAAAAAGCTGAGGGAGAGAACATGTGGAAAGGGGAAATTATGAAATAGTTACCAGCTGTGGAAGATAGCAAATTGGCAGGCAGCGAGAGAGTGATCAACAAGAACAGAGACTAAAGCAAATTGCAAATCAAGGAGTACATTCATTGTTTTGTAAGACTACAAATCCAAATGGCCAAAGATCATAAAACTAAAAAAACTAAGTGGAATTAAATTAAACTGTACAGAATATTGCAAGACTTAAATTGATTTAAACAACAAAAACATTTTTTTCCATCCACACAAAAGAGACAACATACGAATCCCAGAGTTGTGAAACTCTTGGTCACTGCCCCTTTGGAAAAATAAAAGCTTTATCAAATATTGAACTAAATGATTTTTTAAAGGTGATGCCTTTATATCTGAGATCTGCAGAGACCCTATAAAACTTGGCTTACGGCACATTTCTATGTGGGGTTTTTATACCACTTTTCTATTATCTTAATCATAATAAACTATTAAAATGCCCTGAATTTCTCTTGACTATGCTTTAAATCTTGTTTTATTAATGTTCATTTTACTTAATGTTATTTCCTGATGTATTAATATTACAGCATTTAAATGTTCTCAACCAAGTGCTGCTTAAATATTATATATTCTTACTGTTAAAATAATAAATCTATAGTACTGTTTTACATTTTTACGTATTGACATGAGAAGATCTATACAATAAACACTTAATAAATATTGTCATGTTTAAATAGTAAGGCACACCATTAAAACAACATGTAGGAACAGTAGGAATTTTGAGACCATTTCTTTTTAAGCCAAGTTGTAAAACAAAATCCTTTATTTGCTCACCGTTGTGCAACATATGATCAAAGTACTTTAATAAAAAGTATTTAGAGCTTCACTTCTAATAGAAGTCGTGAACCAAACTTCAAACCATAGAAAAGTATATGTAAAACAACAGAAAGTATAAACGAGGTCAGTGAGATATTTCGAAATCACATCACAAGTATATTGCACAAAGTTACACGGGCAACCAGTCCGCTTTTGTGGCTGTCCGTCCTGAATAATTCCCCATGTTGTCTGGCTTCGCCTCACCAGGTTCCAGACTAAGCACTGATCCTTCCTTATTCCACATCTCTCTGAACCTGGCTGTCCTGTGGTGGAGCAGCTGTTATACCGGTTTGAACAACTTCGGGGGGGGGTCTGAAGGTCGACTCACAATGCAATTTGAAGGTAGAAATCCTCAGCCTTATCAGTCTGACCTTCAGGATCGCTGATACCACTGATGACACAAATACAACAATCCGTAGCGTCCAATACGGCGCCATTTTTTTTGATAAACAACACGTGCTGTGATAGATGTATTAGCAGTTTGTTTAGTTTTCTTGTATCATACAAGACACATTTTAACAGATCACTGTAAATCAATGCTTCCGCATTAAAGGAAGCACCTAATAAATGGATTATGCACTTGTGTGGTTGAATAAATCAGATCACATACTATTATTATTATTTACACTTCACAGTACTAAAATTTACACTCATAAGCAATAATACTGGTGGCAGTAGTAGTTGCAGTCTGGTATGAGCCTCATTAATGCTCAAGGTTCGATGAAAAGACGACTGAAGCTATATGGTGACCTAGCACCACCGTCTTTCAGTAGCAATGCATGGTTTGCGTCATTTTCTTTGTCATCAAACAAGCATTAGCTTGCCGTTAAAAAAAAAACATCATATTGATGTAGATGTAGGATATCCCTCAGTGTGAACACGTTCCTCAGTAAACATTTGGACGGCTTCCACAACATTAACACAAACTCCAGCAGGGATAAGAACACTTCCTGGGGGTTGGCACTTCATCTCCACTGAAAGTGCTGAGTCACCTCAACAGGTGGTCGGCTAGATCAGTGGTGTCCCCACAGTTCAACACAAGACACATGTGATGGATGCACACAGCAGACAACCTGTTTATGGGGGAGATTAGCTTCAAGGGATGAGTGTAGAACTACTTACACCATCTTCTTCAGTAGAACCAGCTTATGAGTCTTTTAGTTTCACTGACCCGCAATGAAAAACTTTACCTTTGAGGCTTATTATGTCGGAATTTCCCATGATGATCAAAGTTCACCATGATCAGCAGAATATGTCTCTTTTCATAAAAAAAGTAATTAGGTGCCTCACAAAAGTAGTAGTTTATTTTTCAATTTTTTTGTTAGCTGGCGGTCTCCTATAGAATTTAGATTTATAGTCCAAACCCAAAACAAACCCAACACCAACTTTGGGCGGGGTCAGGCCAGTGTGCTTCATGCCCATGTCAGCCTGGAGTTCCTGTGGAACATTTTTAATAAGCATCCCATACAGCACAGAGAAAACTAAATGAAAATGCACAGTATAAACTCTTGTTAAGCCACTTCTTATGGTTAAATTAGAGCAATAAATAATAAGGTAAGGTTCAGAAGTTCATTAGACTGTACCTAACAAGCTGCAAACTGCTCCTGTCAATCACACATCCCAGAATACTTACAATTGGTGGTTACACCCAGTGGTTACAGCAAAATACAAAATAGAGATGACAGACATTAATCAAAAGCTGAAAACTGGAGTTCCCGTGCTAATTCAGCAAAGTCTGGGGTCTCTAGTCACAGTTGGACACAATGCCAAGAAGCTTGAATTTGAAGTTTGGATCTAAACTCCAGTGTCTGGTTTCATGTATTTAATTGAATTAAGTTTTTTTAAGTAACCAATGGTCATTTTGGAGAGACTGTACTGACCCGGAGCTTAGGTGGGACAATTTGTTCTCAAAACTAATGATGGTTAGAAAATAAAAAGTTGTATTGCAGATGGCCACACACCATGTGAGAGAGACCATTAACTTGTTGAGGAAGGCAATTGAATCAAAGGACACATAAATTCAACTTTTTAGCCTAAACCCGATACCCGGAAAACACCATCATCACAAATCCGGATTTCAGATATATTTTTCCATCCATATCACTATCACCTGCTTCTTTTCTATGACATAAAACATAATACAACAAAGATGTCTTTGTGACATGACAACATTTGAAGAAGTTCATTGGGTATGAATACGTATGCATATATACATTATATAATACTGTGAAAGGAGCACCAGTTAGTAGCTGCCAGAGCTTTAGATGTGTTTTTTATGTTCTTGGGTTGCAGTTTATGAAGCCAAATAATCAATAAACATTTTAACCTGTTACTTCAAGACTAACAACGTGTAGAACCAAATTCTTCACCCAATAATTCACTTAAATTGTCTTTAATGCAAAGTGGTAAAACAAATTAGCCGGGCATAAAATCAGTAAAAGTACTTATGTTGTTGCTAAACTTCATACCAACATTTTTTGAAGCAGAAACCGATAGTTGATGAGCCTCTTAAAAAGTAATTAGGGGTATTCACAGTGTTTGGTACAGGAGTGGACAGGCCTTGATGACTGCAGAGCAAACACTAATCCAGGGCAGCAGTTTAGCTGTTGATTTGCAGACTGTGGGCCTTGCATTGTGAGCGCTTTATGGTCCCTTTATGGTACGCCAGGAGACACCTGCATGGGCGATATGTTGCCTGGGACATTTTTCTCTCCCCTTCTGTGTGGCTCCTTTGCTTTTGTATCATTAGCAGAGCAAAGGGGCCGTGAATCACTCGCCTCAACCCCTTATCCCCTCTTTCTATCTAGTCCCCACCCCCCATCTTATTCAACCTCTTTCCACCCCCGAACAGCCCGACAGTCTCCGCCGCACCCTCCCTCTTCTTGGGTGCTAAACGGCTTGACAGAAGGGTGCCCAGACCGTTGGCAGTAGCCATCGACTGAAAGGAGGAAGCTGCCAGGAGTCCTTGATGGATAGGCTCATTTTCCAGCCGGCAGCAAGTCTCGGCGAAGCATTCGTGTCATTTGTAATGTCAGCCAACAAAATGTAATCAAACATTCCAGCGGTTTAATCACAGAGGGCTGCTCGAGAGATGATTGTAGTGTCAATATAATGCTATTTCATTATCTGTTTGTATTTTATATTGACAGTGTCAGATAAACAGTGTGGAAAATTAAGATTAAAAATATGGTAATTTCATTTCAATCACCCGGGCTACAGTTGCTGGGCCATTATGCGATTGATTACTTCTGAATTAAATTTGGGGCTTGAATGTAAAGTTTAATCTTCTTTCTTCTCTGCAATTCAGCTCCCCAAAGGCCTCTTAGTAAGTAAGTACCCATTTCATTTGATCTTTAATGAAAAGTAATGGCCCAAATGAATTGTATAAATCAGCTGTCGTGTGTACCTAGTTGACGTTCTATTTCTTTTCCCTTTCATTTTTAATTCTCTTTTCTTTCAGCACCATGATCCAAAACTTAAGGCTGTACTTGTTAAAAAGCTACAGTGCCATGAAAAGTGCTCAGCCATACCCAGATTTTTATCAGTTTTAGCGTTTTGTCTCACTTGAGATCAAATGAATTTTTATATTATACAAAAACACTTTGAGGATTTTATTTATCAGGGGAAATAGCAGAACTTTGTTGTACTCTGGTTGCTATTAGAGGGCAGGAACCATTTAAATAGAACATGTCTGAGATTTGCCAAAATTCCCTTAAAACAAATTGAAAAACAGATTTGAACCAGATAGCCGCCTACATCTGTCTATAATGTTTTTAGGGCTGTGTTAGACCTTTTCAAATACGAGAGTCAATTTTGGAAAAAAAAAAAAAAACAAAAAAAAAAATAGAAACTGTTCTGAAGTTTTGCAGCAGGGCCCTGCCTTCATAAATTGCCTAACGAACCAATCAAAAACTCATCCAGGAGGTCGCCTGAGAATGCAGAACAATTATAGAGCGCCGCAGACCTGCATTAAATAATGAACAATAAGAAAGAGAATGGCATTCCTGGGCCACTTCTGACACTCACATTAAAATCTGTGTGGAATAAATATTTCAAATATTTGAAATATTGTTGGATGGAGGAGCAATAAACAATGCTTTCTTTTGTCACTGTTTAGGTTGATATCTACCGTGAAAAGGTTGAAGTGTAGTTGTGTTTTACAGCAAGACAGCTCCGGCATCTGATTTCATGTATTCTACTGAATTAAGTTTTGTAGACCCATCAGAGAATTAGCTAACAATCATTTTAGGGACATTGACCTGAAGCCCACCAGCAAATCTAGTCTCTGTTGCTTAAAATAAACAAAATAAAAACAAAAATTACAAATTTTTAGTCTCTTTTTGCAAACACATTCAGCATTCAGACAAAAAGGTTGCAATTACTTTCTGACACAGTGTCTTGGTGGGTTTGGATAGCCTAATTTGCAAATACTTTAAATACTTTAACATATTTAAAACATCCATGAGAAGCATAAAAACAAACAAAAGGTAACAACATCTATAATGGGCTTTATAAAGAAAGAAAATAACTGCAATTCCTTTTAGATTTGTTTAACATCTTATTTGTTAAAGCTTAAGTGATAGGAGATATTTATGAAAGCTGAAAATAAGGTCAAACATATGTACCCTGCAAGGTGCTTAGCAAAGTAATTAAGAGGGAATACTTCACAGCCTGGAGTGCCACTTTTAGGAGAAACTCCAACCTCTAAGCTGGCCGACGGGTGACAGACATTTTAATTACATGGTAAATTTTGATTTTTTCTCTTTTTTTTCTTCTTTCTCGTGTGTCTGGGGCTGAACTCTTAAGCGCTGCCATGTAGTCAAGATTTAGCAGCATATTCTCCCCTTTTCGCAGCTGTGCATGAAGTGACACGACCGTCAATGAGAGCTCTGCGGAAAGAGAAGGGGTGGAAGAAAGGAGCTCTTCTTTGTGAGTCCCATTCAGTGCGATTTGTCCCTCTTTGTAGTCCTAATTATGTGCCAAAGTAGGATAACAGAAGTTCTCAACTCGGCCATTATGCCAGCACAAAAAACGAGACGCATACAAGAAGCTGATCACTTTAGAATTAGCAAACATGATACTATATGAGGAGGAAAAAAAACATTAATACCGTCAGGGATTAGAGGTTCTGATTAAAGGGTAGCTTCTACCATATGCAAATTAGTGATAGGCATTTATCAGCGCCTGGGCAAGCTGTCTTAGCTGCAAAGCCACATATGTTTTTTAGCTGATTAAAAAACTGCTTGAAGTTGCAGGCTTTTTAATGGCGGAGAGAGAGACATAGAGAGAGAGAAAGAGAGAGAGAGAGACATAGAGAGAGAGAAAGAGAGAGAGAGAGAGAGAGACATAGAGAGAGAGAGAGAGAGAGAGAGAGAGAGAAAGAGAGAGAGGTTGAGAGGCAACTCATTTCCTTTTGGCCAATTTCCCACAATCGCTCAGAGCGTTTGGCTTAATTCCCTTCTTTATTAGCTGCATTCTTTTGTATATAATTAAAACATTTCTCAAGTGAGCATGTGTGTGCCTGTTAGTTTTTGTCCTTTATTTTTCATCAGCTAACATATTGTATTCAATTTTCTTCCAAACTGTATCGCCATAGCCTTGATGCCCCTCCTGAAAAGAGCCCCCAAGTTTGGAATGGCGACCGTAAAGGCAGAATTAGGTGAGAATTTGTCAGCAGCGTGCCATTGTGCGAGGGTCTCTGCGTTATTATATTTCCCTTTCATATGGAGGTGACCCCCTTTGTGTTAACAAAGAACATGAGGATGAAACTGAGCTCTGTGTGCTCCTCACTCGGCACTGATAATGCCTCGGTAACCCAGCACCCCCTCTTCTCCTTGAGGGAGCACTTTAATTTATGCGTTTTCATCTCCCTGGGCGCAGCACTGTTAACCTGCTCTGTACGCTACTGATTCTGGGAAGGGAAACCTCTTATCCACACCAGACTGCTGCGTCAAGTCTTCTCTCAGTCGAAAGTTAGTTCTTGATGCAAACAGCAAAACAGCCCTGCAAAATGTATAGCTGGGGAATAAAGAGATTTGCAAGAGTTCAAATAGGCACCTACTTACAGTCGGTTACAGCGTGTGCCGGGTTTTTCCTGCTTACCATGTCGACACAAGGTTTTTCTTATCACATTTCTGGACTGCGCTTATATTCCTAAGGCAGTTTTAGTACGAGAAACACTTTTGTTCCAAACCAGAAGATCCCAAAAATATCCATCACTGGTCACCAAACAGCTTTAGTTTCAGATTTAGTTTACTAAAAACTATGTGAGGAACTACTAACTGTCAGATGCATGTCAGTGTCCGCATATGCTGAAGGTTTTGAGTACCTTTAAAACTAAACACCCAGACTCACATACGTAAGAAGACGTTTCAGTGCAAGTCGCGAAAAACTGTGTTTGGTAGCTGGTAGGGGCAGTTTCATCCCGATATCTTGTGATACCAACCCGATAACAACAAAACAACAACAATAAACGCAAATATAAACATACCAATTCAAGACAGATTTCCTTAGGACGTAAAAAGTGATTTAAATTACTTAGCTGCACAAAAAACTCATGTATATTTTACCTTTTTTTACCTTATTTTGAAAATATTTTGAATATTCAAACATCAGTAATCTTAATTTATGATGTGATGATAAATCACAATTCTACGTGTTATTATGTATTCTAGTGTTATATATCCAGTGTTGTTGTTATCTGGTGGTAATTCAGCATTTCTTTAGTCTGCATCAACGATTTGAGTGTTCCCCAAAAGAGTTGGTGTTATTCTGGGGAGTTAAATTTAACTCTATCATGTTGAATTTAAAATCAACTCCTGATAGAGTTACTCCCACAATTCCAAGGGGTATATGTGGTGTGTTGGCTCAGGGCCGGGAAAACAGTCTCATGAAGTCTGGAGCTTACATCGTGATTCTACGTTATATGTGTATTTTTCAACCTTATTTAATGTCAAATTAATACAAAGATGATGTTACACTTTTCCCGCAACAAGCAAGGTCAGTATTCAACACTGATTAATGCTAGATTTTTAACTATTGCGATTGTTGTTTCAACTCTATCACAGTGTTAACTTTTTACCTCTTTCAAAAGTGTTATTTTAACCGGATCCAGTGTGGACCAATATAGACGCTTTAAGGGTGTTAATTTGAGTTGATTTAACCCTTTCAAATTTGCTCTGATCCTGATAACGATCACATATACGACAAGCATGGACAAAATTGAGCCGGGAAAGCCGAATGATGATCCAGGAACGAGCATCCAGGGGAAGGAGAACCGAGAAGATGAAGACGAGACACAGAATACGACACCTGACTGTCACCCTCTGTGGAGGAGGAAAAACAACACACTCTCTTGCACACAATCCCCTGACATACAATAGAATATTTCACTTTACTACATTGTTGAAGAGTGCACTTTTCTATAGTATAATATCATGAACCATACCAGACTCTAAAACAGTTGACTATTATTATAATATGGAAAGTGATATTCCTAATAAACCCCATTGACCTCTACATTGTACAACAATGCTGTTCATAAAACAGCTCTAAAACAACCCAAATATTTTCCTGCCTTTCTAGTAAATCCTTATGGGTCATGTTGGATGTTTTCCCACTAGCAGGCTTGGACAGAACAGGGAGCAGAAATGAACTTACAAGATTCCGAAACAAGATTCGAATAATGGATGAGTTAAGGACTAAACCCTCCAATCTTGTAACTAATGTACAGGAATCGATGTCCAGACAAAGCCCTGTCCAGCTACAGTAAATGTCTGGTTAATGGTTGATGCTGATAGGATAAAGTCCTCTTCATTTGTTCTCAGCAAGATAAAAAAAAGATCTTTAAATGTTAGACATTAATAATAATTACACGTATTGTTAGTTACAGACTCAAGAATGACAATATCAATTCTATGAGGGTATAATTCTGACATCAGGACTTTCCTTTCATATATACATTTTCCAACAGTCCGTACTGTGAGTTTGGAAGTGTAATAAAAATTTATTCTTACTGTCTGTGAATTCAAATAGCTGTGATAAAAAATAATAGTTATTTAACGGTAAAAAGATTTCAGCTTCACTTCCGCCCATGACTGAACCAGATCATGTAAAAACAGGAGTTTTTGCGGTTGGAAACACAGTGGACCAATAATGCTGCACGAACCAGTGATTCAATAAATTACATTGTGGCAAAGAAGCCATGTAATTGAAATATCTCGATAAGAATAAGAGTGACTCTAAATGATATAAATTGATGGAGACAATAAAGGGAACGGTCCGGAGATGGGCTCATGGTTGCCTTGAACAGTCTGGAAGGGGCGGCCTAAGTAGCAAAGCCATAGAAACATGCTGAAAAGAGCCATTGTTGCTTTTGAAGGCAACCTCTATCTCTCAAGGACATCTAATTAACAGACAACAGCTGAGTCCATTTCAAATGGTAATATATTTTCCATTAAATGCATCATTTTCAATGCCTTATTGCTTACCCCAACAGACCTTTCTTTTTATATATTTCAGGGAGGTATTTAATGCTTTATTTACTACACTCAATACATTGTCTGCACTTGTGCAGGCATTTCTCTCTGACCTCTTCAACGTACAATAGTGAATTGGTGGTTAATGAAAGGTAAGCATTTAAAACTGTTTTTCATCTCTGACTCAATGCGTCATTTCAATGAACCGCTTTCACAAAGGTTCAATCACGTCTAATTTGAAATTTGGAATAAATGAAATAAAGACCGCGCACGGCAGAGACTCGTTAAAGTTTATACAAATTGGTCTGACCAGGGCACAACAAGAACTGAGACAACGGGAAATTCTATGAGGACATCGTCTTTTTAAACGTCTCTAAAGGAACGAAACCTTCATCCTGTGTTTTCATCTGAAACACCTCCAACAAATCCAAGTAGAACATTTTCTGAGGCTTAACTGAAGAAGACCATTGATTCCACACTGATATTTATATGCAGATGTGAAACAGTCAGGACCGGACTTTAATGCTTTTGTGTTTATTCCGTGTAAGCATAAACATGTGATGCTATTGCTTTTAAGATTTTATTCAAAGACATGAATGAATATTTAACTTTCAAAACCATCTGCTGGGTGTTTCCACACTTGTCTTTAAGAGATCATTGTTTACTATAATGCAAATTTTAAACCAAACTGTGGAAACTGTTTAAAAACCTGGAAAGTTGTTGTGTTCATAAATACATTTTAAGGTTGTTTTTTTTTAATCAAGTGTTATTTGTTTGCCAAATAAAATAAACTAAATGCAGGATTTGTTGAAATTTTGAGGCATTAGCATCTTTAGCTCAGGCTACTATTTCTTTTCTTGTGTTTAAGGTTGTACATCATGGTCTATTCTGTTTCTAGAGCTATTCTACTTACAGGAACATTATTAACACCAATGTTATAAAACACCAACAAACGTAACTTCACAAAATGTTCAATCACTACGAAGTAATTTCCTTCTCATTTCATGGTCTTGATGCTACATGCAACAGATGAAATAGACTCGTTGTTGTTTTATCCATCCAACTGTTATTAATGTATTATGCATTTGTTTTTTTCAAACTGTATAAAATATGCACATTTTAGAAAAAACAAAATCCACATTACAGTATTTCTTTGGTCAGGACGTTTCTTTTCGACATGATAAACAAATGTACTCACAGTTTAAGCATCACAATTTAGAGACAAATACTGCGCATAACAATATCTGCTAGAAATGTTCTTCTTGGTGTCAAACTCTGAGATGACGACTTCTGATTATAAATTTGCTTTGTCTGCACTGATATAGATTCGTTCACCTTGGCAAGATGAGGGTTTATGCTCCTGTTGCTGAAGGTGAAAATATTATTCGACCCGTTGGTGGTTTCATCATTCATCATTCACACTAGGTGGTTAAGGGGATCCATAAATATAAATAAACAAATGATAGAAAACATAATGATTGTAAAATGTGATTGCATCTTCAATATAATGCACATACAATATAAATAAGGGAGGTCCATTGTTAACCCTAATTTAAAAAGTACTAAAGCAATACGTGCTGTTCTCAGGAAAAAATACATAATAACTGAACATTTATCGTTTTCATGGCAAAATAAATATTTCTAACACACTTTTTATAAATTCACTTTGAATTACATTCTCTCATCTGCAAAATGAACTAATAACCTGCTGTGTTTTTTTTAAACATGGGAGGAAATATATCTGGTGCATCCAATGTGTTACTTACTGTTGCCCCTTCAACAGATGTGGAGTAGCTAACTGCACTCCTAACTGTGTCTCCCATGGGGAGACTCTAAAATCAATAGCTGCTATGTTAAAGATGCAGCTTGCCGTTTGACCTGTCCTCCCCTTGTCTTCATCACGGGCTTTTTAGCTTCTCCTCTTGCTGCCCCTCACCCCTCCCCGTTGACGGCCGTAAATGACACACCGACACGCTCCTAACGAGACACAAATTGTTTCAGTCAGTGTAGGTGAAGTGAGTCCCATGTCGGCAGGCTGCCGGAGATTATCTGCAGGGGAACAGTAGGTCAGAGGTTCCCGACAAAAGATTTGATGCATCCTCTTTGGTTGGCAAGGAGGAGGACTGAGCGCGCTTAAATGTCCTGGGAGTCGTTTGCCTCTTGATTTTGGAATCAATGAAGGGGATAAAAAAGGAGGGGCGGAAGGTTTCTCTCCAGCAGAAAATGGCATTAGAGTTAATGACCAAGTTAGTCCCAGAGGGGTAGTCCATATTAAAGCCATTTCAGCTGTGACAGCTTTCACCAAATGACCTGGGTGATTAATGACAAAGTGGTCCTAAAACAGGAATAACAATAACTGTCAGTCAGTGTGAAAGAACAATAATTATTCAGCAGCAATCTAGTGTTTGTTTTGTCCCCTCCTGGATTTTGTTGACATGAAATGATTCTGGTTTTGTTTGTTTGGGGGTTTTTTTTATGTGGTACAACAACAATCCTTCCATCTTTTCCCAGTTATATGTGAACACTTGTCAAACAGATTAAAAACCGATGAGAGCAACAGTGTAGCGTCTGGCTTTTAAGGTGTTTTTCTTTAGTCACATTATCAGGACCATTCCCAACACAATCTTTCTACCTTGTGGAAACTGGACCAAAGTCTTGAGTGTAGAGTGGTGAAAAGTTATTTTTGGGGTCAGGAATTGGCCTTGGTGGGAATGGATGCTGGGGAAGCTGATGATTCTGGTTGGCCTATCTAAAACGGACAAAACTGTAAAGAAATATAGAAATATAGAAATTAAAAAAATATATTATATGACTGTCCAACATCATCCTGAAAAATAGGAGTGGAAAAACCTTCAATGCTTTGAATGTAAATAACATTTTTAATTAAAAAGATGTTGACTTTTGGATCATATTTTGCACTGACACACTGCAAATTGCAAACTAGAGCAACAAAGAAAAGCTCCTGTGCAAATTTTGAGAAACTGTAAAATAGGTTTAACAGAAAATAAATTGCCTTTTTCTAACTTGAATGTTTGATAGAGATTTAGTAAATCTGCATTCCACCGCATAGATGAACGCAGTTAATATATATCTTTTCGGATTATTCAGTCTTATGTCTGCGGGTAAAACCGGTACTTCAACCTACTTTAGAAGCGTAGCTACCAGTTGTGCAGGGGATTGTTCCGAATGCTGATTGTATCGTGTCTGCGTGGACGGCAGGGTCCCCATCTGATATTTACCGCCTTGAGTCTACTGGGGGTGACGGGGGGGGACAAGGCCGCGTCCCACATGTCCAACAGGAGAACAGATTAAAGTGCTCTGAAAAGCTGCACACTGCTGGCCACGATGAGAAAAATAATAATGTGGACATGGCCTTCCCTTTATGACAGTAACAACACATTCTCCGGGGACCAATCTTTTTTTATCAATTCCAACAGCGCACATCCCGAAGCCAGAATTGTGTGAGAGGATGTATGGAGTATTTATGATGCTTGTGTATCTTGAGGGTGGAGATGACAAAAGCAGTCAAACAAACTTTTATTACTATCTGCCATATATTTTTAACCAAAACGGTACATTGTACCTTATTATTTCTTTTAGACTGAATGAGGCACTAACTTTACCCGACAGGAAGTCCTTGAACAGGCAAAACAGCAAAGAGGAGATGCATTAAAAAGGAAGAAAGTGTAAACACTTTATGTAGAGGAAGGAAACTGATGATATTTAGGTACATTAAAAGCACAAACAAAAGTGCCACTACAAGGAAAGTCTTTGAAAATAGTTGTCTTAAAATCTGTAGGTTGTATGTTCGATTCCTCTCACATGTCAGTGTGCCCGATGGCAAGGCACTTCATTCCAATTGACATAACTTCATTTTGTATATCTTTTTTTCTTCTTCAATTGATTGCTTTTTTTATGTTTTCGTTTCCATTTTTTTCCTTGAAAACCTCAGTTTCAGAAGCAATTTTTATTTATTTTTTAAAGTTTAGCAGCTTTTTCACTTCCACGTCGTGCAAGAACATATTTAACAGAGTCCAGGATTAAAATATGGGTGGACATCTTGGTAGCACGTTAGGTGGCTTAGGTGCAAAATAAACTTAGATTGTATAGATCATTAAAAACACGAACACTTGAATGATTTGACAAACTTTTATTCAAATAAATCCATTGCTAAGCAAGATAAATGTAGGGTGTTAGAATCAGAATCCCGAGGACACAACAAAATGTTCTTAGGAGCTCCAACAAAAACAAAACAGTGCAGAGAAATAATGCAAAAAATACATATATATATTATGAAAAAGTTATAAAAGTTTTATAAAAGTTATATATATATTAAAAAAAATTGTGCTTATTGGCTTAAACCTCAAGAGTGGAAACAGGGTAGAAGATAGATATTTATGTCTGTGGTCATGCTATATCCATTGTATGTAGCAATTCATATTAAGGTATATTTGTTCTTTGAACTATCAAAATAGCTATTTATAATTACTCTTAGATGGTGTTTGATTCAACAAATAACTGTTTTCCCCCTTTCATTAAACTCTCAATCCTAAATGGTCAGTTGGTCCTTAGGGATTAAAACAAAAGTCATAAATCAAGTACTTATGGAGGAAAACAGGCTAAATTCAACAAACTTAATTTCAATACCTAGAATATGACAGTGCAGAGCTAAGACTTCAAAGATGTGACAGGACTAACTGTTGTTCAAAGTGTCGTCAACACCCAGGCAACACATGCTTGCAGGATGTCAGGAAACACAGTACCATATAGCGTCAGCCTGTGTTAAATAGGCCTTTCAAACTAGCGAGATTAAATAATCTGCAACAAAACCCAGTAAAAGCAAGTCTGTTGTCTAAAATGCAACATTTCTATTTTAACGGAGATGTGTTAAGGCTCTAAGTGTGCACCATCTGACAGCAGATCTGAAAAGAATAAAGAAAAGCTCTCAGTCCCTGTAAGATCTCCATGCTTATAACACAATAGCACTTCATCCATTTCTCCGAGATCTCACAGAACTCCACAAAATGAATAGAGAATAGCATAAAACAAACTGAAAGAGCACAAAAAGAGGTATAAATAGATGTTGTTATTCTGAAACAATCTAATGAAACAACATTTTCCTTTACAATGCAGGCCGGCTCTTTTTAAACCAAACATAGCGCTCGGAAGCAAGCTTTTGTTTCTCCATCTCTCCGTGCTATTATTGTAAAGAATAATGTCCCTGAATCTACAGAAGAACTCACAAGATCGAGATTAAACTGGTCACCATAATCAGGCGGCAGATTTTAATTGTAAGAGCTTCCGCTGGCACTGTTTTCTCTCCTGTTTTGTTCCGGTTGACAAAAATCTGACAGTGGCTTTGCATGGCAAACCTGTTTAATGAATGACTAATCCAGGAAGAGCGCATTATGGCAAACTGTCGCGCACACATTCTACCAATATTAACTTGAATTTACATTATCATCCTCTGGTAATGCTGGAATATTTGGATTTCCATTAATGCACGACCTTTCTGTGCGAGAAGCAAACACCGGTGAACTAAATCTGTTTCCTCCACCTCTTTTGACTGGGTGTTGGTCTTAACACAGTGCAGAGGAGCCTTCTTTATTGGGATGACAGCTCCGAGGCTTCTTCACTCCTCACAATCAGGCTCACAAACAAAAGACTTCAAAACCTCTCCTCGAGCAGCAGAGCCAAACTCCTATTACACCATTGTACCGGCCCTGTAAATCAACAAGAACAATGAGGAGAAGCACAATGGCATGGGCCGGCACCAATGCTCTTCGAAAATATGAGCCCGAG
>JAVLVB010000098.1:44540-117505 GCA_032876305.1 Orestias chungarensis | reverse complement strand
ATAGATAGATAGATAGATAGATAGATAGATAGATAGATAGATAGATAGATAGATAGATAGATAGATAGATAGATAGATAGATAGATAGATAGATAGATAGATAGATAGATAGATAGATAGATAGATAGATAGATAGATAGATAGATAGATAGATAGATAGATAGATAGATAGATAGATAGATAGTCTTTATATCACACTTTGACTTATGACCTTTTTATTCTTTCCAAGGGGCTTTTGGGGCATTAGGATCCTATTGGACAGCTATATAACCATATACTACACTTTTAATTGACCTTATCATTCTGGACAGATTTTAAATGATTTAAAGCAAAAAACAAGGTTTCTGAAAATCGTTATTTGTATAAAAAACTATTTAAGATCATTCATTTTTCCCAAGAAATGTCCAGAAAATGTTAACTTATTCTTGCGAACCCGAGACTGAAACTGTTGAAATCAGACATGTTTGAAAATTATCCTGGGAATTTATTTCTTTAAGTCCATGTAAATTAATCTGCTATCTTTAAATTTGCAATGTCTTTCCTTAAAGGGACACTAGCACCATATTGTGGATGAAGTCAGCATTACTGGACACTGATTACTACCACTAAAGTGGAAAAAATACACACACGCCTTATTCAAAGATTGCTTTTCTTTTATGTTTCTCAGCTAATTATTTACACCGCAGCTCATGCCGTCATTTTGACACTCAATAGCAAGGTCAGTCCTTTCGCTGCCAACCACCCCAATGTTTCCGCATCTCTGCAGGAACAGTCTTAACCATATGGACTCTTTTAATTAAATCATACTTTGACTCAGTCCTCCTCATCTTACTGACTGCAAGGTCATTAAACTATTAAAGGGAGTCACAGGCAAGATTGTTGTGAGCAGATTGAAGCAAGAAAGGTTAATTAAATGACCATTGCTTCTCCTTACCTCAAGCAAAGCGGCATTCTTGCAGCCTAGACGGGGCCGGTACGTGAGACTGTAGCATTCTTTTACCTTTTTTTATTTAATTTCTTTTTTTTCTTTTTATATATACCCTAATTCTCTTTAAGATGTCTGAGCACGAACAGTTTTTCTTCTCTCTCGGCTGAATAGAAAAAAAAATGGTTTATCGTTCAAATAATATATATATTTTTTCATCCTCTAAGCTAATACAAAAGTGTGACCCCTTCCTGTGAACTGTGCAATGCACTAAAACTAAGAAAACAAAGGTGGAGACGGACATGGGTGTCTAGCGCGGTTAAGGACGAACCATGTGAAAGTGCTGCCGAGATAATGCCTCAACATCGGAATAAAACACGCGTACATGTTTCTTATTACCGCGAGCGGAACGGGTCATGTCCCGCCATCATCAGGCTCATTTCAGATAATTAACTTTCATTTGAATAGAAGACTGTACATTGACGGCGGGGAAAAAAGCCTTATTTTCACTTTGGTGTGTCCTTGTAAAAATGACAAAAACATCAAATATAAACACCATCTCTGCATAAAAGCAGAGTGCAAATAAGCTTATTACCCACCATATAAATTATACATTCTGCTTTTGTGCGTACTTTACTCCAAAGGATTTTCTAAGTGTATGAATTGTGCTTCAAATACATTCATGTACTTCAAACGGAGATAACAGATATTACCATACAACTTGTAGGCTGGCCTTGTTTTCCTTTTGGTTAAACAGAGAGTGGAAAAATGTTATCTTTGCGTTTTTCTTCATCCTGCTTCTTCACCCTCCAGGTACCGCTAAAGGTTTTTGCGGTAGATTGCGGGACAAGATGGTATCCGTAGTGATTGTCTAGACAATCACTGGCCTCTATTATTGCCTCCTTTGCATCAGACAATACAGTGATTTGACCGCAGACAGCTCTGAAGGGTTTAACAACAGCTGGAAGTGATACTTTTTCAGATTGCAAGAATTTGATCTTCTCAGGAATTTCAAGGGGAAACCGCTGGTGTTTTGTCTGGAAAAATGAAACCACGCTTTGTAAGAATCTAAACATACTGTGGATACGTTCTACAAATAGATAAACTAGTATGATCACACCAGCTAAACGTGTTAAATGAGCCATGACACTTCAGACCATCCCTTAGTAAGACAAGGAAGAGGCAAAATTGAATGAGGATGGATGGGATTTTGTTTTCTGCGATCGTTGAGGAAAACACATTATGTCTGGTTCAGATGACGAGATCATTAGTTAGAGTGTTGTGACGGTTCCAAAGATAATCCCATGAGATATCCCTGCGGTGTGTTGTGTGTAAGGAGTGATCTAGCCTGTTTGGAAGGACATCAGGGCTGATCCAACCTCCAATCAAGGGTTTTGAATGTGACGTGTAGCCAATCATAAAAAGCGAAGCCTCATTCACACAGGGACCAGTCATTTAACACCTTTTCCTTTAACTAAAATATTAAAATTTCTTCTTCCTCATCCTTTTCTTGTCAATTTCAACAATTTTATTTACATGACTTGAATCTGAGAAACTCTCGAAATACTCGAAAAAGATGCTGATAAATGATGAGACTACCAAAAGCTCATCTTGTCAAATCTGATGGTAACTGTATGGTTTTTGATATCATTTATATATACAGAAACCTTACTGTTGTGACTTTGCAACAAAACCTTAAAATGTGGGGGAATAAAGCAACATCTGAGTTACTTCAATTAGAGGGAATTACATTTTTGGCCTCGTCAGTTTACAATTAATTATAAAATCACTTACATACAGTCTTCTGTTTGTTTTGGTGAGAAAATCCCACAGTGTCGTTTTTATTATAATTACTTTTTAAGTTTTAAAAGTTAAGTCCAAAGTTCCATGCATTTAGCATCCTAGCTTCTGTCTGTCATTCATGGAGTACGAAAGACTAAGAAACGTGACAACTGACTTAATTAAATAATACCATGGTGCAATTACAGTCTGAAGACAGAGCGCACAGTATACTCTCTGTTCAGCCTTGTTTTATCATATTCTGGAGGATGATTAAAACTCTGCGTGAAGTTGTGAAGAAACTTGTGTCTTTTTGTTATGTGGACCCAAAATGGTCATGTAGAAAACACTTACCTGCTGCAAAAACGAAACTTTTAAGCCAAAAAAACTCAACACATTGAGTAGTTTTTACCTGCTCAGAAATATCTACGCATGCAGCATTTTAGTTAAACTAATGACGGATTTTGGTAAGAAAGTGAGTGTAGATTGAAAACTCGAAACAATGGCAGGGTCAAGAAAAATCCAGTAACGATGAGAATCCAGGAGCTCAAATTCTGAGAAGTGTGATTACTAACTGGCTGCTGCTGGGAGAGAACATTAGGAACCTGAGGAAAGATGAACATTTAACGGTAGAAGCTAAACAGCGACTCATAGAAACAACAAATCAGAGGAGAAAGTAGTAACGCTGATCTAAGTGAATACAATTCAAATGCACAAAAAAAAATGAAGGCAAGAACAAACTCAGAAAACTAACTAAAACGGAATATACCTGGCCAGACCTTTCAAACAATAATAAACGCTGCCAACCGAACACACTCTGCAGATCACTTCACTTAAAAAACAGACGATCAAGGAACTGATTCAGGCAAACAGCCTCATATTCTTTAAGTTGCCCTAAAGAGCTTAAGCAGATCAGCTGAAAAAGTGTTGGTTGTCCAAACTGCTAAAGGTTTAAACACTTAAGGCCAACGAGAATCGAGGCGCAGTGGGAAGACGTCAAAGAGAGCAGGCGAAGGAAAAAGTCTTGGGACTACAAAAATGTTCTCAGTATGGAGTAAGATCGCTGTCAAAAAGACCTTCGCACAACTGTAACATTCGCATTCGTATTTATTTGTGTCTCTAATGCAACATGTAACGTATTTAATTTACCCTAATAATATTTAGCCCTCTAACCAACTCTGGTTCTGGAGAGAGGAGCTAAGCGTAAAAGTGATGGTAGATAGACAAAAGAAAGGTCTGCCTTTATCTAATCAGATTACATGTTAAAATGGTTTGGTATTGATTTACGGTACAAATGTACTAGTATTGTAATAATTAATAATACTATTAATGTGCCCAACAAATACATTTATGGTATGCCATGGGAGCGGGTATTGGCTCAGGGTTAGTTTGATTTGGTCAACTTCACACAAACAAAGATCAGGATCATTATCCCAGTTACAAAGTACAAAGTAAGACGTCACTGGTGGATGACACCAATAAAGACTGGGGTCTTTATTGGGTCCCAGTTGAGCTGTTCCAGTTAGTGCAAGAGTAATAAAAAAAATTAAAAAATTCGAGCTGGAGTGAGTCCTTATTTACAGGTCATTGTTTGAGGCACAATGTGACGGTCTGCCAGAGCCACACGAGCAAGATGAAGTTAGTCGATCTCTTCTTTTGTGCTCATATGGTAACATGCAGCCACGACCAATAATTTACTTCACCAGGTGGAGGTGCCAAGTGAGCTAGGAGCTGTTTTTGTTGTTGAGGCATTCATTTATTTTTCCATCTTTCCAGAAATTCAGGTAAGCCAAAAAATGGGTTTACAAAATAAGAAATATATCTGTCTGGTTTAAACTTGTCAGATTGTTTTTGGTTCAGTTTTTTTACGTGTAAATAAGCTGCTTGCATCGGGGTGCATGCAGGTTTTGAGTGCATGCAAAAACCAATGTACAGTGACAATAAAAAGTATTCACACTCCCTTGGGTGTTTTATGTGTCATTGATTGTACAAATCATTAATGATCAAAATGTGGCTTTTTTTGACACCAAATTAATGTTAAGGTTACAAGTGATTTCTGATTAAAAACAAAAATGACAAGTACAAACAAATAAATATAACAGATTTTCAAAAAGTTGGTTTGAGAAGTCGCCCAATGAGTGTAATGGAGAGGACCTGATTGCTGAGTGAGTCTCCTGCGATTGTGGTACAAAGACACCTGTGTCCGAAAGGTCCATTCAATGGATAATCAGTAATCCTGGCTATAATTAGTACATACAAATACCGGAACATTGTAAGTAAATCAGACAATATGTTGCGGAAGAGTTCACATCAGGGGACAGAGACAAACAAATCTCCAAGGCAATGAACTTGTCCTGGTAGTCAGTTAAACCTTTAATCAAGAAATTGCAGGAATATGGACAATGTGTAAATCTGCCTAGATCAGGTCAGAGACTAGAGGAGCAAGCCATCAGGAATAAGGAAGAGGTAACAAGTTTGAACAGCGGAGATGGGAGAGACTACATCACTCATTGAAGTTTTTTATGGGAGAGTGTAAATGAGAAATCCCCTGTTAAGGAATATTTATTTCAAGGCTCCACTAGAGTTTGCTAAAAGACGTGTGGAAGAGTCCATGGTCGAGTGGAACTAAGGTCTGATGAGACCAAAGAACGATAGAGTTAAAAAAGCACCATTCTTTGATTCATTTAAACTTGCTCTAAAAAGTCAACTCTGATAAAACATGTTGACTTTTTAAAGTCATGACAACCTCTTATGGTTTTAAAGAGCTTGAAATGACAAACCATCGTGGAAACCTTTAATGTGACATATAATTATAATTCTTTTGGAAACATATGTCTGGGAAAAATGTGTCATTTATTGTCTTTTTTTTAAAGAAATAAAAAGCAAGTCTTTACCGGATTATTAGATGATACATTGAATAACTTGTAAACCTCTTATTAAATATGAAGAATGTTCTTTTTTGCAATTGTAATGGTTATTCCAGGAAAATGAATGCTTAAGAATTTTGCTACAACCAGTGATTTTTACATCTGGTTCTCTTGGAAGCGAGCACTGCTAGTTTCAGGATTGTATTTTAATCTGTTTCGGGGGGGAAATTTCCATATTATCCTCAGTTATTGAATCTTCATTTTGCTATGCAACGGTTTTAGTACAGCTGTGGGTTTTGGTTGCCCTTTCCCTCACTGATACCTTTGTTCAATGCGATCATTGATTCTTTCTACCCTATTTGCAAACTAAGCATTGGATCCAGTGATGCAGCAACAAAATCTCAGCAAATGTTACTTCTCCCCAAACAGATTAGACTGTTTTTCATTTCAATTTTATCGAATTTTAGTTGCACTAAAGGCGAACAAACTGTGGACATACTGTGCTCTGATTTCCTTGATAATTTCTTAAACTATTCAGAAGCACTTCAAATGTTATCAAATGATATTATAGTCTTGAATTACAATAAAATATTTGTGTAAATTGACCTTAATGTTTTATCATTCTGATTACCAGGAACATTTACAGCATTTCCTTTTGTAGCTCTGGAAGGCCTTCAAAAAATTTAAAAACAGTCAGTCTGTAAAAACCAGCAGAGCTCAGCACAAGCTGCCAGTAAAGGTGAGAATTAAATCCGGAAACTTCACTGTGCTTTACCACTCATAATTACACAGAATAAAACCTGCCACCCACCTCTTTCTTTACTGAAGGACAGTGGTCAGACGGAGGGAGCTGGGTTAACTGTGAAGAAGCAAAATTGCTTTCATTGCTGCCCTGGCATTACCCATGCAGATCCTTATCAGAAAGGCCTCGGACTCTATTGTGAGTATTTTGCTAGCCTTACAATGCTTTTCCGTGCATCCATGCTACCAGGAGATTGGATGAAATTATATTCTCTTCATGCTTGGCTAGGTTGCAGCTTAGAAACAAGCTGCTTATGGAAGCTAAGGGAAGATTGCTGATAATAGGAGCTTCACATCCAGCTGACCTTTTTCTTACTTTTTATTTCCCCTCACCTTCTTTGCAACAGCTCGATTGCATTGACAGGAGGAAAGGAAATCTTTTTCCCTTAAGGACACACAAAATGCATCATTTAAGGTGTGGTGCAATGACAGTAAATTAATATTTACCTCTCACACGTAACTCTTTGGTAAGACTTTGTAGGAGAGAATAAAAAGGTACTTCAAACTATACATGAGCTGTTAAAGCGTTCGGAAATAAAAAGAAAACCCCAGAATTGTTAAGTCACGTTAGGACTTTGACTGGGCCCTTCTAACATATGTTTGGATCTAAAACCATCTGTCTCATTTGCCCTTTCCAGGTGAGCGAGTGATAAGTGTTCCCTTTAAAATGCTAAAAGATCTGGCAGCGAATTGATCCTTGTTGCATTTCTCACTGAGATCAAAATACACATTAAACACGTTAAAGTTTGTGGATGTAACATGACAATATGGTTTAAAAGGTTCAATTGTTTTGCAGGGTTATGTCTGAACATCCATAATTATTTTATACTATAACTGTATGCTTTTGGAAATAATTTGGAAATAGTTTTCTCTCTGTTTTTTTTTTTTATGTTCGTTTGGCAGAGGGATAGTTGTTCGGGATGAAGAAAGACTCTTCCTTTTTCCTTTACGTCTTTTGACTAGCCATGAATGTATACACATTTCGAAAGCGTGATACTGTATGTTCATAGGAGAATTTCATTCTGTTTGGCCACAAATGTTCAATTGTCCCCGAAGAATGAGCTTCTTTTATGAGCTGGTCAGAGGTGAATGATCTCAAGGGCTGTTTTCTTGCCGCGACTCAAGACATTTTGCTCTTTTAATAAGAAATTTTCCCCGCGTCTCTAACAGCAAGAGCTGATGTAAAACATCTGTGTGGACTGTCATCATGTGCTCTGACATAAAAGGTGTTTTAGTTCACAAAACAATTTTTGGAAATCCCAAATCAGCGTAACCTGAACAGAAGCAGACAGAGCCGACATGTGAGCTGGATATGACATAGTCACCCGCCACACCTTAAGTCGTTTTTAAAGTCTTACATTTTTCTAATGTATAACTTTTTAACTTGTGTTTTAATCGTTTAACACTTTGAAATGTAAATCTTTAGGGCATGTGATGTTACTTAAAGGGCTGCACAGTGGCTTGTTGATAGCAGGGATGTCCTACAAACTTCCTTCTGCATGTATGCATGTTCTCCTGTTTTTCTTTTTTTTTCTGTGTATTATATCTTCTTCCTAGAGACAAAAATATCACTTTCAAGTAAATTGATCTCTCCAAATTGTCACCAAGTCCCTCTAAATGCATTCAATCTCTGAGCAAATGCATAGAACCAATCAATGCATGGATGAGCCATAACTTTCCTCAGCTGAACAGCAGCAAAACCGAAGTGATTATTTTTTGGACCAAATAACTATGATTAAGAGTCAGAACACAGCTTCACTTTTTAAAGTCAGTTCATGAATTGCTGAATTGCTCATCACCGGAATACATTAAATTTCTGTTGTCATATATCAACCTTCCACACCAATCAGGTTTTATGGTTCAAGGCTACTCGAGATGTCGAGAGTCAAATTCAAAGCATTCAACATTCACTGTTTATGCCCCTTTAATCTAGAATAGATATCCAGAAAATTACAAGTGTTAGAATCCAGATTTCATTTAAATCAAGACCAATCTATTTAGACCTTCAATTAAAAATAACTGGAATATTTATTAACTTTTTCTGACGTCTTTATTACAGTATTTAATGATGGTGATTTTGTAATATTTGCTGCTTTGTTTGATTCTTCATGCTTTTTATAATGTAAAGCACTTTGAATTGCATTGTTGCTAAAATGTGCTACACAGTTAAACTTCCTTTGCCTTGTACTCTGATTTATTTGTCAGTGAGAAGTATTACTTTGGCTCCACGTGTTACCGAAAAGCATGTCATCACAAAAAAACAAAAAAAATAAAAAAATTAAATTTTTATTAAGGAGAGAATGAAATACATTTGATAACAATTCTGATGTAGCTGACTTATTTTACTACTTTCCTTCTCGGTACAGCTATGCGTAAAATCATAATCTGTTGAAATTAGCCTTTGAATGATTGATTTGCTGCAAAGTAGTTAATGGAAGCACATCTAATAGTATTTTTATTTTTCCCTTTTTGTGAGATTTCATAAGTTCACTCAAACTTTGCATGAGAAATTTGATAAAACATAGCTATAGCCTGACTTAAATACTTGTCTGTATCTGGTTTCCCTGCCGTCTGTTCTCCGGATCCCATGTCTTACCCACGGCCTCGTCCTGTGGTTTTACATGTGATTGAAGATTACCATTTAACTTGACCCAGCCTATATCATGTTTGCATTTGGGTCCAAAACAAGCTAATTTCAATGGGTTTGCCATCAATATTTTGATGCCTAACTCAATGAAATGCTCTGTAATTTGCAACACACATAATGAGGAAAAGACATGTATAATGTAAGGATGATATTTAAAGGAGACAAAGTAGCTGCAACTATCAGTAATTAGCAGCTAAATTCATCCCTAATATAATTATAATATTTGTAATTTTATAGCATTACGACCTTGTTAAAACTAAAACAATTCAACAGATGACATTTAAATTAACATATTCTTTAAATATATCCAAGGGGCAGTGATTAGAGGTAACAACTTAGATGTTTTTACTTAGGATTTCTATTAAGAGTCGCAGAATTTATCAACTCTTTCTTCAACTCTAGGGAGAGTGCTGAGATTCTCAAAGAGTTAAAGTGAAGTCTCACATATTTTCACCTTTGCAGATAAAAGCAGAAGAAGAAGAAGAGAAAAAAAAAACAAGAATAAAGGTGATTCAAAAGATAGATCTGGCCCTCATGTGGGGGGCAGTGGTTGCAGGGGATATGTATATCTGCAGATAAAGCCTTCTGTTCCGAAACAGTATTTACCAGGCCTTTTTAGATACACATCAGCCATGAAGCCATGGGTCCAACCTTCATTATGCTGTGTGAATCTTCCCTCATTTAGCCCGGATAGCATCTCCATTCTTCCACCTCCAAATACCCCTATCCACACTCCCATTCGCTCTGCACAGCTAACAAGCAAGATGCTGCTGTTGATGGTGGCAATATAGCTGGAAACAAATGTCTTTGTTCGCATTTTTTGTGTGTGTGAGACCCCCGTGGTCGTGGGTTCTTTTTTCTTTCTTTTTGGAAACCTCGAAAGAGCCCAAAAAAAAAAAAAAAATCAAACGGGATAGACGATACAAAACCCGATGAGAATCACTCCAAAGACCACCAGTGAGATATGGTGGCAAGATAACCTTCAGGACTTTTTGAAAGGAGGAAAATAACAATAGGTGGCAGAATATTCAGCCTTACTTCAAAGTGTGCTGTCTTATAGGTTTCTACTTTTCTTTGGAATGCCGTGTCCTTAAATATCCCACTTTAGTAACTATGTTGTAGCTGTTGAACATAGAAAAATATTTCACATTCTCAGATAAATACATACTCTTAGAAGGTTTAGAAGGGTAGGGCAGAAATTAAAAGGAAAACACCTGGAAGCATATTTTTGTCAACATTTCAGAATTAATTAATTAATTAATTAATCTTTAATTTGCATTCAAAGTCCACAAGTCCAGCTTGATGAATATCATACAGACTTAAGGACCCAGTTTGACAGCTGCAGATATAAGAGCATTCAAACAAGGTTTATGGAGGCAGAGGATCTACTCGGTCATCTTTGCGCTGACCTTCTTGGCTGCAGAATCGTTACTGAAAAATGGCCAGTGTTCAGAAACACCGGTGTTTAACAAGTTGAGGTTTTAAAAGCCCTCCTCCAACCAAAAGTTCCCAGATTTTAAGTCCTTTTACAAAAATGGCAAAGAAAGCACCTGAATGATGGGAGCTGTCTTTCCATGTGCTTAGTATGGAGTAATGCAGTGCTGCCCCTCCTACTTTACAACCACTGGTGCGCACTGCTGTGGATTCACATTTGCTTGCTGTGAGAGGGAGTTAAGAGAACTAAAAGAGCCCCGAAAATCATCGATATTCATGCTGTTTTAAAACTACAGTTGTTAAGATATAAACACCCTGTTTGTCTAGCAGCTGATGATGGATGATGGAGACTTTTTAAACTCGTAAAAATTTTGATTTAGCATTTCTCTTTAATTTTGCTTACGTCTGAGTATAGAAATTTTAATAATGTGAACTTCAGTTAGCTAACATTTTTTTTATAGCTGAATATCTCTATATTATACATCGTTAGGCTGCAGCAGGTATAAGTGCTTCATAAGCAAAAGTGAATAAATCCCATGTTAAATTTACCAGCACACCTGAGTCCTGTTCCATCCCTCCAGGACAGCAGGAGGTTTATAAAAAGAAGTTTTGGTTAACAATCGTGTGATACTGTGAAACCTTTGTATTTTTACAAATGATTATTATAAAGCGACATAGAAGCCCACACTTTATCTTGACTAATGAGTTAATTTAACGTCTGTTATACAAAGGTTTGTGATTAAAGCATAACAAATACAGAAACACATTTCACATATATACCAACAGGGTTCCAATGTAATCTTTGTCCCTGACAAGTAAGTAAGTCATAGTTCACATTTAAAACCTTGAAGAAAAAATTATTGGTATAGTACAATAAGTTATTTCCCTAATAGCTCTTTTGCAAATCAACTTACAGCAATGTACAGATTTAAATGTACAATCTTGTTGATAGTCTTAGAATTCCCTATAAGTCACAAAATTATCACATTGCCTAATTTACATAGCTAGCCCCGTGCATGTATGTGTAATGAATAATTTAGGACACGGGTTCATTTTTATTTTGGGACCAGATCGAGATTATGAACATTCTCAAAAAGGTTGTTATGGCAAAATAAAATATCCAAGAATAAAAATATCCAATGAGTTATTTAAATAATTAGAAATAGCTGTCTCTACACTGAATGTTAACACTGATGTCATATGGAACTACACAAATAAAATTGATTTGATTTACACAATAATATTTAAGGACAAAACTGTTATATCATATTTAAGTGGCTTTCTACAGTCTTGAGGGACACAAAAATACTTATGGCAGGCCGACTGACCTAATAAACACTGTTCAAATATATATTTATAAAACCAAAAATCTACAATTGTAGGCTTATTGATTAAGATTTATAATTTTTTGTTAAATTTAGTTCAATTCTATTTCCCATAATACATTTGGGAACATACAAGAAGTCTCAGTGGATGAAGCTACAGTGATAATCTAAATGCTTCAATAAGAGAAAACTTTTTTAATAATCATGTTGGTTAAAGAATATCTGTTTATTTTAAGTCGCAACTTAGCTGTAAAGGAATCCATTTGGTGTTTACGCGAGCATCAGCAGTCAGCATGCAGAGGGAGCTGGTCTGCCTCCACCTATGAGCGACTGCTGCTCAAATCTCCCGTAATATAAAAACATATATATATGTTTACTTTTTAAAAGGAGTTGCTAGATGGGTCTGAAAAGCTACAATACAATAAAAGTTTCCACAGTGATTCAGTTACTGAACAGTACATTTACAAACTAATGTGTTAACTTAAACCTTCTGTTGTTTCAACGTATTTAACACTCTTAAAACATATTTTTACAGTATAAGCAGAGTTTTACCTCTGAATACCTTATTTTACAATCCTCCTGCGTTTCTCTGAGGTAAATGCGTAAGATGTGTCTCATTCCTGCTGCTGACCTCTATAATATCTGCACAGGAAACCAAAAGAAAACATATCTTTTCTGAATGCAAAACCAGACTCGGCTTGATCTAGTTCACTGTTTACATAACCAAGCGAAGGTTAGGCTTAAGTCTGTCTACAGGGATGTTTCCCTTGCTGTTTTTTTGCACCAATTATGTGATTGTCTACAAACATATTAAATTGCTCCAAAATAAAACAAACTCCTCTTATTGGCAAGATGTTCCCTTTGACACTATTGACATTTCTGCCTGGAGAACATGAGGCCCGGGAAGCATAAACATTGGCTTGCCAGGGCGTACTCTCGCGCTGATGTTAAGATGGGAGCGTACCCACATCCGATTCCCGTCATATTTCACTGGCTGACTAGACTAAGCACAAGTCAGAGGTATGAGCCGATAAAGGGTGTCTTTCACACAGCAACAACACGTACCAGTGTGCTTATCGCCTCAGTCCCTAACATGCAATCACATGGAGGACAGGAGGAAGATTGTTACATTTGTTGATTTGTTTTTGTTTTTTTCTTCCCTTCTTCTTCTTGGGCTGATAAAGAATGTGGAATCTGAGCAACAAAAAAAAGTGGCCTTTTTATATTTTGTTTTTTTGCAAACATGACATGAGCCAGTACTGAGGCACGTCTAGATTAGCCGCCGTGTGTCTTAATGTAAGTTAATGTTGATGGTTACAAAATAGATTAAGAATTGGTTTTGATTTTCTATCGCACGCTTTCATAAATATCTGTTTTAACATTTTCGCCATTGAAATGGTTCAGTTCCACGTTGATTTCATCCCAGACCTCAATCCATGAGTCCAGCCGTAAAAGCAGCAATAAAATAAATAAGCCTGACTTAAAGACCCTTTTATTCCCAGTTTTTAAGGCAGCTATAATGTCTTCATCTGTAGGTAAACATCACCGCCATGTCTTTTATAAACAACAGCGACGAACAAAATAAAAGTGATCATTTCTGTGCCTTTGAGAATACTCTTCTTTAATTCTGACAGTAAACTCGTGGCTGTTACGGGGTGTTAAGTAGGATTTAAAACTTGTCAGACAAGACATGTTTGAAATTGCTTTAAATAAGTGCACTATGTTGCTGTCAACCACGGGCTTAGAGGAAAATATCCCCACAATTGAAGCACTCATCTGAGCTCAGAGTTGTGCCCCAGCAACCAGAGCCAGAGACTCCCAGCCCTGCTTAGACCCTTAGCACCCCCTGCTGGGCATATAATCCCTTTCTCACTACCTGACTAAAGAAGTTTACAGTAAAACCTCCGTTGTTTGGGTGATGAACTGTATATTTTAGTCTCAAACATTTATATTAGCATTAAATCATTTTTCTTATATAATTCTTGTTGATATTCAGCTTTGTTTTGTTCATTTTTTAACTATAGAGCCCTGTGCCCCAAAGAGCTTGAGCTAAGATGTGAGGAAATATTAAAGCTTCTGCTTTCTGATGCCATGATTTAACCTTGATTCCACTTCCATCTTTCACTTTATCCACAAAGTAAACATTCAAAATATTGTCCGATTTATTTTAAGAGATTGCTAAATGGCTTTGACACAGTATGCTTGTGATTTGAGAAGACTCGCCAGACTATAGAGTTTGAGCCACAGTAAGTACATGCATCAAGACCATTTATTTGTTTAAGTTAGAAAAACGTATAGAGTCTCTGTCTGTCCTTGCCCAGTTGTCCACTTTTTCCACATTACGGCCACAAACTCGTGATGGACCAAGAAGGCTCATAATTGGTTTGTGGAAAGAGTTTTAAAAAAAAGAAAATTCTAAACAAAACTGTAAGACTTTATGGTTATTGTTTAATTTTATTTAGGAGCATTTAAGACAGCTAAATACCAGTGACTTGTATCTTTTTCCTCTACCATACTGTGTTGCATTACTTGTCTTGATTTATGACAATGACTCTTGAATCCATAACATATATGGGGGGGGGGGGTATTTGAGAAAAATGCAAAGAAGAAGAAAGACCTTCACAGGTTAATTAATACCTGTATTTTATTGGAAAATATCACAAAATCAATTACATTTTATTAGTGATTTAAAATAAGTGAACGTTGCAGTTTGTTTTTAAAGCCAAGATGTAACAGTAAATGATTAAATTAGGATTTGTAGTGCAACAGACCTTTGAGTTTGATGCATTTCTATCAAAACATCTCTGCAGTTATTGCTTATGTTTGTCTTTGTTAATGTATAGTTCCAATATAATACCCCTCCCAACCACTGAATTAGTCCAAAGTATGCCACATTACAAGCTAAAACAATATCATAGTATCCTACTCGGGTTTTGTTTGATTAAACCTGCAGAAAGTAGCACATAAGGAAAGGCAAGTGGTTTTTACAATTTATTTTACAAATGATAACCAGCCGAATTAAACTGTAACTTGCTAGCGTAACTGTATGTCCTGGATTTTACTTATGGATTTTCTCGTCTCCATCTTCGCTATTATGCTTTAAAATGCATCAAGGTGTGCAGTTAGTTGAACATTTTCCAATTTTGTCACATTCTAACGTCGGTCTATTATAACACAGCATCCAAAAACATATATGTGCCTCCACTTGCTTTAGACCTTTGTTGCTGATACTGCATTTAACTCATCCTACCTAGCAGGGATATTAATCAGATTTTGTATGCATTAGTTTTCTATATGTAGTCCTGATTGTTTGGTCTTGTTTTACAGATTTATCCGCTTTGCCTAAAGCAAAACACATGAGGTACAAGACATTTCCTAAATGAAGATCCATTTTTATTTAATTTCCTAAATACGGACAATTGAAGACTCCCAATGTTTTTGGGTTAATCTCTTATAATATATATTTTTTTTTTTTAAGAAATAGTCACTAATGTACTATGATTCAAACCCCAGAGCAGCATTGCCTTTTCACTACAGACCAGAGGAATGGGTTAGATCAGCTGTTGTCAAACGCATCCCGCCACATCCTGTATCAGCGCGGTGACTCTGGCTGATCGGACCTCACTTTGCTTGTGCGTCTCGGTGGAAAGACGTATGAGAGAACGAGCCTAGTTGTGATTTAGGGGACTAAACCTTCGCCAGCACCTTGTACCGTGATCTGCCGCACTCTCCTGCCAAGACGAGTCTTTATCATACAAAGGGATTAGATTGCCCAGTGTAAGTGCCTTCAAGTTATTAGCTCCTTCTTATACAAAGTACAACAGCAAACCCAAAGACATTGATTGCAGGGAACAGTTCAAATATGATTTCCTTATAGCTATTAATATGTATGCCTTAAATAGAAGCACACCGCTAAGCAGCTTATGATATTATGAAAAGAATGTTCCCTCAGGGGCATAATATGCCAGCAGTGACAGCAAGGAGAGATTCGTATTTACCCAGATTGGCTGTACTTACGTCAAGCATTCTCAGAGCTTGTGGGAGGGAAGATGGGGCAGTGGCAACAGCTCGCTCTCGATAAGCACTTACCGTGAATAAAAGACAAGCATGAAAGTGAGGTTTAGCCTCTTTAAAGATTCCCCGACCAAATGTAGAGGCAGATAGGGCAGGTGCCTTTGGTTCCGGACGTGATTAGCTGTCTGCGCCGCACTGTTCCCACAGAAATGAGACACGGCGGAGACATTGTCCAAGCTTGTCCAGGTGGGGGACCTGTCATCCCAAACCAGAGCTTAGCAGTGCAGCGCTCGGAGCAAAAGATTAGGACCAAGAATTTCAGCTCCTTTTTTTCTATGAATGCTTAAGTCAAAAGTGGTTTTTTTGTGTGTGTTTTTTGCTCCTTCTGCTTGCCTAACATTAGCATTCATTTTATTTGCTATAATATATTGATAATAAAGACATGATTTTCCTCTTGTGTTGCTTTTTATACGTTTTTAAGAGACACGAATGTTGAAAGGCGTCAATAAAGAAAACTGGGCAAAAGCAGCTTTCATTCTAGATCAACAAGGATCTTTTATTAATCAATATAAGGATTTGATCATCTGAGGTACATTTCCAGCATACACATACACAGACACATATATATATTTGATACGAGGCAGTTTTTTTTTTCTTTGCTCAGTTAAAGTGATGCTCCGTGAACCAGGTGAGCAGCCAAGCATGAAGGGCGTAACATGAATCAGTTGGCTTGTATGTATCAATGTGTGGAAATAAACTAGTTGGAGGAAAACTAAGGGCACGTTTGTTTGAGATTCAACTTCTGATTCGGAAGCACCAAAAGATTTTTAAGATTCGGAAGCTAAATCAGAAGTATTTCCAATTTTTTAAAGTATACTTCTGTAAAACGATCCCTTTGAGGGGCTTTGAGGGTCAATAAGTCAGATTTACTGCTCCAGTGAGAAGATATCTGCAATGGATTGGTGGGATTATAGGTCAGTGCCTATGGCTCAAAGACTGTGTTGTGTTTTATTTATTTTTTCACACCTTCAAACTCACTGTCCAGCACATATAAGGGGAATTAAAAACTAATCGCCTCTCCCAGCTCACTGTGTTTGGGTGGTAATTTTAGATTGTTTTTAGATTGAATTATCAGTATTTCCTTTCATTTGTAATGGTACAAGTTGCACTTTTAGTGGCGAGCATCCATTTTTTTAGAAACAAGAAGCTCATATGCAATAGTGTGTTGAGGGTTATGGCTATTTCTGAGAATGAAAAAAAAAACACATTAGAAGTTCTCTTTTTATTCAACCCTTATTTGGAGGTGAAGCTGTGAGAAAATTGCACACGAATAATTATGTAAAGATAATGGCATGCAAAATTTTATTATGTTTTGGTCCATGAAAGTAAAAATTCTTGTAAGATTTACAGCGTTTAGAACAAGCCTAATGAAATGATGCTTGAAATGGTAGCAAGTAAAAAAAAAAAATTTGAATAAGTATATTCTATGTATGTAATTCTTCAACTTAAGGAGAAAACAAACAAACATGTTTATTAAAAGAAAACTTTTGCATTCATCATCATAATTTTACAATAAAACTGTTCAACAGTTTGATATATATATATGATGTATAGTTTGTTGTTTGTGAGAATGAATACTTCACTTTAAACTACATACAGGAGAAATATGCGTACTATAACATTAGTACAGTTTAATAGTAGCAAACACGTTAACTAATGAAGTCATGAGTTTCACTGTAGGTTCAGCAGGCCATCACATTTTAGTGCCATGAAGTAAATCAGAGTACCTAAAAGTGGTGGGGGACAAAATCAAATGCATAAACATGAACAACTCTTTAACACTAATCCTTTTAATTGCAAAACAACGTGTGCGAATTTTCACCTGGTGTTGCTTTTGACTGAATTCAGTTCTGGCTTGGTAACGCGACACGTCTTCCAGGTACGAACAGCAGCAATGGCACCGATAACACGAATAAAGCTGACACAAAAACATCCATGTTAATCAGGGCAAAAATGAGAGTCTAAACACATGGAAACCCCTGGTTAACAATGTACCATTAAGCTATATTTGAAATAAAAATGCATGAAAATACTCATAGTAGTCCAGATACTGTGCATATTTATAACGAATTTAACACATTAGCAGATTAGTCCAATAAATGTGATATTGAGGTAATTTTTCCACCAGTACGAATTTAAATAAAAAGATGCTGTAAAAAAGATGTTGTATAAAAGATTGTAATTTTGAGCTCTATTTAAAAATAGACCGTAATTTTCAAAAGTTAATTTCAGTTAAAAATCCTGAAGAGATTTTCATGGAAACTTGCTTCTAACTGGAGTAAAAAGTCCAAGTTAAGCAATGAAATTCTTACCAAGCAATTTTAGAGTTGTGTTCTTAATGGAAGTACACTTATACAACTTTGGCAAGTCACTACTTTTAATACGTATTAACAAGAGTTTCTTCTTTTAACAACCACACCGACTGGTTTTTTAGCCATTCTGACCATGGAACTGCAGCCGATTTTACGACAAATTAGCCACTTGCCATTTTAAATTGACAGATATCAAAAGTAGTATCCGTTTTTTCATGGAGAGATGACTTCTAATTTTAGTAAACATATGCTGGAGGGGGTGGAAATTAGATTTCATTAAATACTAATGACGCGATAGCATGACATTCCTGCATGTCTCGGTCAAAACCCACAGCTACTCAATCAAGATGGAGGACACGGCTGTTGGGAGAGCATCTGCTGAGGGTTCTGTCAATTTCAAAAAAAAAAAAAAACACACACACACACAACTTCCAGGACATTAAACACCAATTAGCATGTATGGATGGGTGACAGCGATGTCACCCGTCCACACGCCCACTTCAATTTAGACAATTTATTCATGCAGTTATCACACCGAAGCATGTAAAAGAACACTTCATGGTTACAGTACGTGCGCCGTTTTAACCTTTTCCTTTTAAACTGTGGAACAATTTCTCTGTCAGCACTATCACTCGAGGGTTTTGCATATATGCTGTTATGGCCGCCTGCCGAGCGAGGGTGACCAACAGCAAGAGCTCTGGGCGTTCGGGCTCATGTGCGCACTGGCATCCAATCACATCTGTCACAGTCACGCCATTCTCCGGGGGTCAGATCAAGACGTGCTGATATCTCACGTGGCCCGTTTCTATTGAGCATGTTCGCAAATCATACAAGTTTGTACTCTGTGGCAGAATTAGAGCAGCCATATTTCTTCGGCTTCTCATCTCGGGTATCAAAATGAATTCCTACGGCGGCTGGACGACGCGTTCTAAAACGAAGCAACACGGGGAGATGCTGCAGCGGGCAGGGCGGTCACAGCGTGACCCCGGCTGTCCTGTTAGCTATCCACACAATTACAGTTTCGCAAAGTAGCCCTGGCTGGGTCAATTTGCTCTGTTGTGGCCAATAACGAAAAAATATGGTAATATGCGTATTGGTATTGCACTAAAGACCTCCTGAACAGGCGCCAACAATGATCACACCATGACCCTAATATTTATTGACTCAATTATCCTTCTATCTCCACATTTTGACACGTACACTTGGACCACTTATTTGTCCTGTGTAAAAAGATGAAAGCAGGTGAAAAGTGCAGTGTGGAGAGAAAAAAAAATGAGAGAGAGTGTCAAAGAGTTTCATTTAGAGGAGGAAGGGGGTATTATGAGCACATTTATCCAAAATTGGAAAATAATGAAGAAAGATTAAAGCCCTCCCAGTATTTTTCGGTCTTCCCAAATGGACAACCAGTCCTGTAGTTGACAATAGGCCATGGAGAGTTCCAGACACTATTATGTGCCACAAATGAGACTGTGACAATGTATAAAAGCCTCTTTAGGAGATAGACTGAAAGGAAAGTTGAATGTGGCGTACTCCTGCACATCTCCTTTTGTAGAGTCTCTATGTGTTATTTTCTGTTGTGGTAACAAGGCAGGAGATAAGCGCTCAGTGTCCTAAATGAAGCAAAAAGGATGGAGAGTTTTACATCCTTCATTATGGCTGTTATTAGACTACATATTTGCAAGTGCAGAGGCTTCACCTAGACTTGTCATCCTGACCTCAGATTTTCTGTTTTGCCCAGGAAAAATAGGAAAAATGCGCCGCTAACACAAACAAACACATGCACCAGTTCATTCGGTCCTCGCTGCACCCGATTGGCTCATAAAAGCCCGAAAAAAAATATTCTTTATTAAATGTTTTTATTGCATTTTCGTGGAATAAATCCAGTTCATTTGAACTGCAGGCGAAGTTTAACGTACGCGTGACAGCTCGAGCATTTTGTTCAGAGGGGTTGGGAGCGAGATGGGAACCACAGCCCCCCATCACCTCCACCTAAGCTGGGAAAATACAGACAACCAGGTCACAGAAATTCTGTCACAAGTTATTTGGCACCTAAGAGTGTGGGAAATCCTGTGGTGCAATATTATTCTCTGTAAATCTCAAACTGTGAATAACACAAGCCAAGCAATTTAAGCAGGAAGGTCATAGCAAAGTAAAGCAGGAAAATTGCTCGGGAAAAAAAAATACAGGCTTTCTGAGAGAGTGAAATAGATGAGAGATGAAGGGGAGATGAAAAGTTGACGGGCTACCCAGGCAGGTCTACAAAAAGTAATGAATATCCCTTGGTGTGGAGCGATTTTGAGGAACTGTCATTCTGAATGAAGTGAGATAAAAATTATATTTCACCCTGATAAAAAAAAAAAAACTCAAACCATTACAAAAGTAGAAAGGACATATGTCTGCCTGATGCTGCCCTTAATCCAAGACAAGGCCTGACAGCCTGCACCATCAAATGTCAGAGCTGCCGAAGCATCAAAACATAGTGATTATAGGACACATATGAGAGAAATAAAAATAGACTATTCAGTGCAAAAAAAAAAAAAAAAGAATCTCCATTTTGGAATATAATGTAAATGCAAACGATTATTTTTTTTTTTAATCTCTATTAAATTTAATAGCCGTCTTGCCAGTTCTATTATTTTTTTCAATAAAAAAAATTGATTAATGTGCAACAGTTCGTTGGATTGTAAACTTTGTATAAGCTCTCCAATCTTATTTCACTTTTTTCAGTTTGTCATGCCAGTAAACATAATAATAAATCTATCCTGGGTTCTGTTTTCGATAAGAAGTGTAAAGGTTACATTTTTAGGATAGACATTTTCACGAAAAGGTCTTTAGAATACTGCACACATGTATGGTTGTTTGCCTTTATAAAAACCCGCCAGTCCAATGATCATTGGAAATGGACACCAGCCACCAACTAATACATGTTAAAAGGTAAGTTAATATAGAGCAGCTAAGATCCTGTCATAAAAGGAAACATGACATGTGCCAACTTTTTTTAAATGGGTAGTCGTGCTACCGAATATGAAAAAATTGCTCACATCCCAGAGCATCCATGTGTCAGGGGCAGCGTGTATTCAAAGGTGGTGATGGTGACGACACCAGTCCTGCTGGTACTTCAGGAGAAGTAGAGAATTTGGGAGAAGTTACAAAACTATTTCTACAGTAGAGCAACAACACATGAACACTACCAGACGCTAGCATAGACATAAGTGGCTCTCGACTGTAATAATAGCTTTCTTGATGTTATAGCGTTATTCTATTAAGTGATTATGTTGTTAAATAATTCTTTCTGCTGCTGATTTGCTGTTATGTATCCCAGATCAAATATGAGCATGTGTGTATTCCAACCTTGGATTTACTGTAGGTTGGGGTTCATTATTATTCCCCGGTATGATTATGTTCCACTGAGGCGGTTGATTTTTTACATAATATGAATATGTAAAGCTCTAACCTAGGCCCTTTTTATTATGTAAAATCTTTATAATCTTAGTACTATTGCATTAACAGCAGTAAAGTTACTGTATATTACAACCTCAAAAGTTAAAGTAGGTCTAATAGGTGGCCTTTTATTTGGAATTTGCTATAAGTGTGAGTGCGCACGTGCACAAATGCATTTTGCTTGTGCCCATTCATTTAGGTGTGAACATGTATGTGTGGGAACATGCATGCGTGGCCAGCCCAGGGTGGCCTGGTTACATGACTGACTCCTGGCCTGAAAAAATCTCCCAGTCCGGCCCTGTTTGAGCCTATGTTGAAATACTGCATAACTTTACACAGTAGCTAATGAGGTCGTTATCTTCAATAAATAATTCTCTAAAACACCTTTTCAGATTCATGTGACTGGTATTTGCTTTGTGAAATTACAACAAGGCGGACTGCATCAATATCGGAATTGAATTATTTTCACTGATTAAATTGTTCTGAAACTATATACAATAGGACATGTACCTTTGAATCTTGTTTCAGCTCACTATTGCTAATCCCACGTTGTGTGTTGTACGTCCGAAAAGCTGGCCATGTAAAGACCGTTCCCAATCAGTAGACATTGGAGGAAACCTTTCAGTGCAGGCACTTCATTTATTCAGATGAATTTTGTTTAGTTTTTTATTATTTTATAATATTTTCAAACCAGAACAAACTTTACTACTTTTTTTTTATTTGAGTGAACACATTTCTTGGCATTTTTCGGACCTTTAACAGATCCTTCGTTGCCCTGCACACTTATTCCAGGTTTATCTATGGGTTTGAAAAGCCAACACACTTTTTTTGGCTGTTGGTCCAGTCCTAGCGAGACGGTCGTGCAGAACAAGGCACACTCGTACAGGTGGAACGCCACTGGGTCAGCAAAACAGTTCCTGAAAAACCATGAAAAAGGCAAGAAAGAAAGAAAAAAAACACGCAAGGGTCTGTGCGACCTTTCCTGATGGGTGGGCGGGACTAAGATCCCAAAAGGTCATTAGGTGTTTTGCATTTACCCAACAAATACAACCAGTAATGGTACCCAAAGTACCACCAAGGGTGCGTCTACCACCGTTTGAGACACTTAGAACATTAATCAAAATAAGTCTTAGAGCTTGTATTAGAAACACACACAAAACTTCTATGGTCTGCGTTACATCTGCAACTAACCAAACATAGGAGTAGGGGAATCTATCTGTGAAGTCAAGCTAACATTCCCCCCCCCCCATCAGTTCAGTCTCTTTCATGTTGCGTCAGATGAATTGAGCAGCCATAGATTTCGCCTTGTGTTGCACAAAACAAGATGTCCTTCGCAGGAGAATACAGTCACGCTTCTCATTCCAAAGTCTTAGTGCTTTTTCCTTGAATAAATCATCCACATCTATTGAATCCTTTCCATTCTCCTACACAGCCCCGCCATTCAGGGAGAAAAGAAAAGAGTCTGAATTACTTCAAGCTGGAGAGTTACCTTTCATAGAGGGGAATTAAGGACCATTTGCCAATATTGTGGATCAAGTATGCGGAGAAGAAAAGCAGCATTCTTGTGTTACCTGGCTGGGGGAATAAAGCCACAATGGACTTCAAACAAGAAACCAGCGCGCAATCTGCCGACTGGTTTTTACCTGAGGGACCTTGGACTTTCTCACAACAAACAGTTTCCAGCAATGACAAACATAAATGAGAACGTCTGAATAGTTGTATTACCCTCTTGCCCTTTGTCAGGAAGAATGTGGGCCATTCATTGTGCATCAATGGGTGACCCCGGCCTCATAGTTTGTTGGTGAGGAGCTGCGAAGTAAATAGCTGCCTCTGGAGACTGTTGCTTTCCATTGTTCAGGAGCCGCTTAGCGGCGTTTACAAATCAGAAAGTTTTCCTGCGTATTTGGGAGCTCGGCTCCTTCATATGCCCTTGTCTGTCTAAACACTCAAAGACCCAGGAAACAATGGTGAGAATCACAGAAACTACCGCGTGTATTCTGCAGAGGCAACTGAAAATCGGCAAGTTAATACGAAATACCCAGCTTATAAAATCTAGTAATCCTTTAAAAGAAGCTTCAAAGTGATTATGCGGGTGTGATGTTTGCCGCGCGAGTCGGCTGACTAACCCCGGCTGCTCTTCTAGGTGCCCACACTTCCCACCTGAGTGACACTCTCTTGAGCTCTGCTCCAGTTTCCAGGCCCTCTAACAGCGAGATAAGACTCTTATCACCAACAGGAGTGAAGATTTGGCCTCAATCCAAGGGAACCAACGGAGCAGCAAAACCACTGTCTAGACACTTAAAGTGAACTAAAAGCAACAATGCTCCGTTTGACAGGAAACACTAAAGGGCTGCCGCTGAGGCACGGAGACTCGTGGAGGCTGTAGTTCAGACACTGCCATTGTGCGAGAGCGCCTCTGCAGATCCCCCTTTCCCAGGCTCCTATTTTTCATCACCAGCTAGCATGAAGCCTCTCCGGTTCCAGAGGAGGAGATGCTGGAGAGATCTGATAAAGCACAAAAGAAATACCTGCTCTATGACACACATGGAGCTATATTAAGATACTGGTTGTTGTTTTTTTCCATTTCTCAACAGCTTTGCAATGATAAATAGCAAAGAATAAAAATCATTCCATCTGAGCTAATTGCATTCACACAAACGAGGTTCAAATGAAAAGCTTCGGGTAAAACCACAGGTGGTGTTCCATCCTGTCTGCACGTCAGATCGCAGAGATGAGAGCCGCCTCAAAAACAAGGCTGAGCAATGAGAGATAGGAGCAGAGAGGAAGGCGGCCGGAGCATGCAGGAACACGGGGCGCCGGCTGAAATCTAACGCCTCTCTAAGCAGGAACTCACCTGGAGGTTTCCCCACATTACTCTGGGCTCGGGTTTTTAAGAGGCGAAACAAAACACAGGCGTGTTTTAAAGCTAGCGGGCCATAACTTTAAATGATGACACAGAACACAGCAGCCAGGAGCGTGTTAGTGCCTCAAACCCAGCGATGCAAACACACCCTGCGGTTCCGATGCTTTCAATTTCCCGCTCATTTCGGCCATCTAGCATCACTTGAATGAACAAACAGAAACAAGGACATCAATCTAGCCTGAGTCAGCATGCTGCAAGGCAAGCCTGCAAGTCCACAAGAAAAATATAGAGAAACCACCAAAATTAAAGTGAGTTCATTTTTTATTGAGTTGATGGGCAACTTAACCTTTTTTTTGTTTTACATTTGTTTTTGTTTTTTAAGTCGAAACTGAAAGAAGGTACATGGAAGAATACCTTGGCCACATGTGACCCCTGCTGGTCACACAGCTGGATTATTATATTTTTTAACCACAAAAGTGCTGACAAAGTGAAAAGATTATTGAAGCAACGTGGGGAATGGTGCAGTTCACAATGCAACACCTCAATTGTTACAATTTGTAGGTTATTGCGCTGCTAATAAAGACATGCGGTTGTGGAAACGTGCAATTGTGCTATAACACAGACAGGGATTGTTAAATTATAGGAAACAGTGCAAAAGAAGTTTGAAGATATGCAAGCTCACAGTTGTTTTGCAGAGATAATTGACATCACTGGCAACAATTATACAGTAAAGAGGTACAGCCAAGTACACAGTCCTGCTTGGTTGTACCTCTAATGCCTCGTTTTCATGGGTGAGCTATCTCTCTAGTTACTCTGCTGTAGGGTCAGGTTGCCGGGGGACAAACTGATCACTTTGCTCTCCATTACTTGCAGCGATTTCAACTGTTAACCTCACGCTTCCTCTCAGCGACGCTACACCTTGTCTTATATTGTGTCACCCGTGACCCCCATGCTGGAAACCAGCGGCAGTTACGATGGTGCTGCCAACTCAACCTTCTCCTTCTCCTGCCTTAAACTTTAATGTGACGTAGAAAGTTCTCCATCGGATCCTCTGCCTATTTTCTGTGTTCGTTTTCTGTCTCATGAAGCTGAGCCAGGTTCTGGTTCTGTTTGAGGTTCCTTCCTGTTTATGGGGGGTGGTTTTCCCTCTATACTAACGCTGTATGCGTGGTCAGTATGCAGGACTGCTGTAAAGTCAAAGACTCAACACGAGCAATTGATTACTGCAAGTAAAAACAAAGAAAAATTTGACCATTTAGTGGTTTGGAGCAAATCAACCGTGCAACAGTAAGTATATTTTGTCAGATGTTGAAATCTTACACAAAGGAAATAGTAGTATTAGCATTAGTTTGCTACATCATAACTTATTTGGGAAAACATTAATTTAATGGACTGTAGGAATATTTGACATCATGATTTAATGAAATATATATTCTGTAAAAAATGCAAGAGAAAACAAACAAATCTGTCAGGGGGGGGAAACATGATCCGATCTGGGTGCAAATGTTATTGTGAAAGCATGCTTTCATTTCATTTCGCCCATCACTTCTTCTTCAGTTTACACCTGCGGTCAATCGGCTGAAATTAAGTTCTGCTGATGTTTTTATCCGTTTTTTAAAGCCATTGTTGGAGGACAGCTTGCAAATGCTTAAAAGGATGATGTTATACAAAGGGTGAAGTCAACAAGAGTCTGATGAGAACATAACTCTCCAACAAGGACTGTTTATCGTTTATGTGTGAAATCAAATCAGTTGAATTCTCCAAATGTCTCGACAAAGGACAAGAGTTGTAAGTTGGAACCCCCTTTTGTTGTTAAAGAAAGTATCCAGGCCTAGAATCTCAAATGGAAATCCAACTGAAATCTTTAAACAATGTTTGTGAAGTAAGTGGAACTGAACATCACCAACACAACATCACGCAAACAGTGAAACATTTGTGACCACATCATACTCAGGAGCGCAAACAGATTCTGGAAGAGGTCTGAATAGACGTTTAAAAAAAACAAAAACAAAAAAATGTTAATCCCAATTGTTGGAATGCGGTGCACTAGTGTAGTGTCAATGAACACATAGCCTGATGCTAACACAACAATCTGTGCTTGAACGTTGAGACCACAGAGCTTTTTTCTGCGAGTGAAGGTAGAGGATAGCTATGCAATTTCTTTATTTAGGCCAATTTATTCCGAAATGTATCATATTTGCAACATAACCACTCCTTTGACACAACTGAGAAGCATGCATGCCAAGTTGAAACATAAGGGATTCAGTCAGACAGTACTTTCCTCTTAGATCAATCTAATCAGTCAACCACAAATACTGTATTTATCCCAAAGGGAAATTAAATAAATTGATGACCCCTTATTAAGTTAATCTCACAGTTAAACATCCAGTTATCATTACTGTTAACTCTTTTTGCAGTAAAGTTAGACGGCCTCTCTAAAACCTGCAATTATCAACATTTTGCACAGCAGAAGAAAAACAAAAAAGAAGTAATTTGTGTTATACTGTTTGTTTTATATATATTATTATATAGAAAACGCATAATACACATAATGAAGCAGTTTTCATCGTAAATGTGTGTTAGCATAAATATGTAATAAAGATTGCACTTAGTGAGCTCTGCCAATCAGTATCATGTACGGCTGCAGACATTACATCCAAACAGACACTTTAATTTTAAACACAAGATATTTCTATTAAATGTTCTTTGTAGTGAAGAAGAAAATAATATTGTTCTCTATAATATTCAACAGTCTGTTATTGCTGTCAAATTTATAAAATCCTGATTACTGTAAATGTCACTAACTTATCAAGCTCATTGACTAAATATATGTGTTATAATCTACTTGGTTTTTAATGATTAGAACAAAAAAAACAGCTTGTGTCTCACTTAACACAAGAGCAGTGATCAGTGCAAACAATCCTCCCCATCAGAAAAATACAGAATATTTGTATAAAAATCAAAGATAATAAAGTAATGATATCTTTCATGACACATGTAACACTTTTATTCAGTTTTTAGACTCCCTGAAGGAGCTGGTGAACAAGGAATCGCAGTCTTCCACCGCCATCTACTGGATAAAGTGTTTCACTTTTGTGCCACCTAAATATGTCTAACTGTGGTTCAATTGGCTTTTTTCCCCTTAAATAAGCAGAGATAAACTGTTTAATTAATCATTTTATGCTTAAGTGTTCATTTTCAGAGGGTAATACATGATACTATACAGCTAGAACTTTCCTAACAATTTAGAGATCACTTTCCCAAATGTTGCGTCTCCTTTTCCAGAACTAACTTTTCTCAAACTTTAATGGTTGTTACAGAATAATCTCCCAGAACTCATCTGGTAGTTACAACTACAAATTGTGCCAAAGTGTTTCAAAAAGACAGTGCACAACAAAACATACACATCAAATCCCCTATTTGATAACTGATTTGACTTGTGAACACTGAACATCTTAAAACAAAATCTGTTTTTCTGCTCCATTTCCATGTTTTATCCACGTTTTCTTTTGTGTACCGAGCAGAAACTCTTCGGCGGAGCACATCAAGAAAACAGCTTCTTCGTTTTCTTAATCGATAACTAAGTTAAATTAGTCTTTGAATGTGCTTTTTCTTAAAAAAAAAAAAGGATTGTTTAATGTAGTAGTAATGTTTTATGGGATTATCTTTAAAAACAATATGAAACTAAATCTGTGTAAAACCAGAATAATTGATCTTAACACCCCAAACAGCACTGTTGCATCTTTATGTAACACAATGATGTTATTCCACACACATGTCGTCTCTAATTCGTATCTGGTAAGGCTGTAAAGGCTCAAAGGACGGAAACATATTTATGATAATGAGAAAAACATTTTCAAATGAAAAATGTTGCAGAAATCTGTGTTCGGCTCATGAAGCCATCCTCTGAAAACGATAATCTCATTCAGCATGTATGGAATTTGAGGTTTGTCATTGGTGTGCAAGTAAAACACAGAGGAAAGCGATAAGAGTAAAAGGAGAGAAGATAAGAAGCCACTTGACTCTTTCATGTTGCAAGATGCGCGAGCAGATGGCAGCAGAAGCGACTAATAAGGCGACAAACATGCCCAGAGACACAAATCCAATGTTTATTTTTTATTATTTTATTTTTTTTATCAGGACTGCCTTCGCTTCAAGCCAATATCAGTGGGCAGAGGGAATCCTGGGGCCACCGAGATCCCACTCCAAACACTTACAAGAGAGAGTTTCTCTTAAATCACCTGCTATCTTAATCTGACAGCCAGACTCGATTACAAGGCAGAAAAATTGCTTTCCTTGCCACCAGCGGTCGCTGGGAAATTATCTTAATTGTGTGGTGATTATGCCTCAAAGCTCCGGTGAGAGCTCTCTGATGCTCCTTTCAAACACGGGAGGACTTTGCAGATGTTGAAAATGTGCCTCTGTCAACTCTTAGGAGGATGAAAGGGAAAGCAGATTCGTCTGCCCTCGGTTTAAAAGTCGGACAAAAAAGGAGGGGAATTTCGACAGAAAGGCTTTTTGTAAAAAATAAAATCAACCTCAATCTGTCATCAATAGTAAATAATAGAGGAAAAATGATGTGAAATATATACGTTTTCCTCACATTAAGGCAATTCATACTCAAATGTTAATTAATTCCAAAGAGAAATCAAATATTGTACCTCAAAGTTTCTTCAAAGATCTGTTGTGGATGCTGAGCAGAGACGATCTCCTGTAGCAGTCCGTATTGAAGCAAATAAGATCGCGCCTCTTAAGACATCCTGTTGTTGCACAATAGTCTTATTTGAAAGATCCACAGGATTTTCCATAATATTCCTCATTTCATGAACAATTATTCTATGCTTCCCAATCTCCAGAGGGTTTCAAGCATCCAGCTCGTTTTCTTGTTCTCTTCCTCCTTTTAAACTCTTCTGGTATTCATGGTTGCTGTTAAGTTGAAGGTAAATAGCAACGGTTTTGCCTTAAAACCAAATTCTATGAAGCTTAATAAAAGCAATTTGTGATCTTTGGAATAGACCTCGGTTTCAACTATATTGGTATATGGAGTTTGTAGTCTAGAGCCTCTAAGATGCTACTCAGCTGCTCTCCTTGGTACAAATGACATCTTGTTGCGACGGTTAAAAATAAAAAAGGTAAACCCAAATATCCCTCCAGCAGCAGGGATCTAAAACGAAAGGGAATAATTGTCCAAATTTTCAATTTCACATCCAAACAAACCAAACGGAACAGGTTGAAGAGGTATGAATACTACTGCAAGTAACTATTTATGTTCATTCACAGTGACGGACACCATCAGGATCACAGGTTTTGTTCCATTGGAAGATTTTGCCAGTCTCTTGACAATCAGAGCTTGCCGTCTTCAAACAGTTTGAATTTTCTTCCAGGCTTCCAGAAACATGGCTGTTGGCTTAAATTGTGTCTCTTTGTTGCATCTATAGATGACATCTGTATAGTTTGTTTACTGGACTGGGTCAGCACTCCAGGACAAAGTCGTCTACCAGAACTTTAAACCTTTAAGCAGGTACAGATTTCATAGTTTGTTGTTGTCTGAACTCAGCACTTGCCCACACGGCCAAAGGTACCAAAAGCCGGTTCAGTAACCATTACTGTGCTTGAGTGACCAGTAAATTGAATAAGAATCTATGGCGTTTTGTTCAGGACAACAGTACGGTCACATTGATGCAGTACTTTATACATGAAGAGCCCAGATCAAGTATTGAGTGCACGGATACACAAAGAACATATGATTGAGACTGGGCAACGATTTAGAATTTGATTACAATCTCCAGGAAATGTCCCTTGTTTAGGGACTCCACCAGGAGGTGAAGTTGAGGTTAAGGTGGACAGGAACGAAGGACCCAATGAGAAGCAAATGTTTGGCTTTTCCTTCTCTGTGACTGACATTCCAAGAAATTTGAGGAATGACACATTTGCCCATGCATGCAATCTGACCCCTTCTCTCTCTGCTACTTTCTTCCTTTGTCCAATCTACATAGTTACCGTTATTTCAACCTTGTTAACCTTTTGTTTTCTCTTAGTGTTCTTCTCTCCATAGTAGCCACACCTGGTCTGGCGTTATGTTAGCTGATACATTTTCTTGATCAGAACATGGGCTGAGATGCTTCCAGTGACGTTCTACAACTGCTGCTATGAACTCTATTATTTCAGTTTCCTGTGCTTCTTATTCAGTTTTCTGTCTCTTCAAACCCCCAGTCGGTCGTGGCAGATGGCTGCTTGTACTGAGCCAGGTTCTGCTGGAGGTTTCTTCCTGTTATAGGGGAGTTTTTCCTCTCCACTGTCACTACATGCATGCTCAGTATGAGGGATTGCTGTAAAGTCAACGACAACACAAGCCATTGTTTTGGTCTGCTGATTCCAGAGGAGTGAATGCTGCCAGTCAATGACTCCATGAATCTGCTGGGGTTCCTTAGAATGAAAACTTTTTCAAACTGATTTTAATGATACATCTTTGATTTTAACTGATTTTCTTGTAAAGTGGCTTGAGACGACACCTGTTGTAAATATGGGGCTATATAAATAAACTGAATCTTGATTCATGAAAAACCTTGACCTGACTTAAAAAATAGAAAGACATTCCATAACAATCCAGCTTCTACAGCTCTAGAGTAATCCTAAGAAAAAAACCACTCGGGAGATGCGAGACATGTTTTCAATTTTTTTTTTTATTGGGTTTTGGACAATTTTTTTTCCAGTGTCACCCACAACCGTTCCACTTCATGGTATTTGCATAATCTTTCTTTCAATACTAGCAGGATATAAACCAAGTAGGTAGATGCTAGGTGTTTACTCAGCAGCTCGTGGGGCTAAACGTACACTCCCCCCCAGAGTAAAACTGCACACAACTGGGAAGAAAATGTTTTGAAAGAACGAAAAACATACCTCGCAGTCGTCTACCGAAAGCAACCCATCTCTACCTGGTTTGTATCTTTCTAGTTGTAAGGCGGAAATAAAAAATAAAAAAAATGAAAATAAAAAAGGGGGGGGGGGGGCATTGCTATTTAACAGAGGAATCTGCATAGCAACTGGAAGACAAAGGGACTGGACACTGACCCATTACAGAGGGCGAATAACGCAGGACGTCACTAAAGTTGGCACGAGATGGTCATTTTCTGTAGTTTATTCACTCGATGGATTAAAGTAACTCGACAAATCCGGTTTGACGGTTAGTGTGAGGTTTGATGCGCCGGAGCTCTAGCCTAGTGTTGTAGAAAGTTTAGGTGTGGCATGATCTCCAAGCGTCTGGCAGTTTGAGTTTGTGAACGCAAGCCAACCACGACCCCCCCCCCCCCCCCCCCCCACCCAAAAAAAAAAAAAAAAAAAAAAAAAGGAAAGAAACAAAACTCCCATCATCAAAGCTCACCGATTCATAAGGCTACAAAGGTGGGAGCTAAAGTTTGATCATCCGCACGGCAGCACGGGCACGAGCACATGGAAGGGCATGATTGGACGACCACTATATTGCGCTTGGAAACGAGACAACTACGTCGTTTGTTTTGCTCAGCTACATGGATGAAGCAGGAAGGGCCTGGGAACCTTCAACGGTTTCGAAAGTACCAATCCAGCCCCCCACCACCACCACCACCACCACCCACCCCTTCCTACAAAGGCAACTAAGATCAGGGCAGCTCACATAGAAAAATAAACTAAAAAAAAAAAAAAAAGAAGTAGTGATGTTTGGTCATCACAATTTGGTGTAACAGATCAAACCACGATGAATTGTCTGGTCTAAACATCTAAAACATCGAACAGGATGAGGTACAGTATCTGAAAGCTCTCGGTTTGGACTGGTGACCCCTGAAGGGTTCGACCATGACGCGGGACGAGATTCTAAGAACTAAAGGCTTGGAGGGTCAGCGGCCAGTCCAGGTCCGGAGGTGGGGTGTGGGGCTTCAGGGTTTGGGAATATTTGAATCGTTACGTTTAGGCCAATTTGTAGCAGCATGTCTTAAAAGCGCTTCGGTCCCCAAGATGAAAACTTAGCTTGGACTGGAGCTCCAAAGCTTGGGAAGTCTTCTGAGCTGCTCATGTCAGGGGCCTAAAGATAAAAAATAAATAAATATTTTAAAAAAGGACAAAATGAGGAATTAGAGAAAAAAAAAAAAACACTACAGGTTTTAATCTGCGTTCATTCGGCAGGACTCGCCTTCTCGTTGGAGTTGGCCCAGGGGGCCTCCCTCACCACGAAACCTTTGGACGGGCCGCGCTGCTCGTCAGCAGCTGCAACGCTGCCACCGGGTGGTCTCATGTACGCCATCTTCGCCTCGTTCTCCACGACGTCCGACAGCTGAGAATTCAGTCAAACGGACAGGCGTTAGGCAAACATTAGTCATCCGGTCTTTGCCGGATAAACTAAAGGGGAGTGGATGAGCTCACATATTCCTCTTCCAGGTTCAGGAGATGATCGATGGCTTCGTCCACGTGTTCAGAGCGGCCGATAACCGTCACAAGGTTTGGGTCTGCAGCTCCATTTTGTGGAAACCTGAGATCGATCTGAAGAGATAGATAAGTGGCGTTCAATTGCATGAAAAAAACAAACCAAACATGGGCATGTTAAGAGTCAGTGTACGCGTTAAAGCAGCCTTGTCCCATTTCAGTTTGGTATAAAGAACGTGTGAAGTACTGTTTAGATGCAACAAGTGCAGGTGGCAAGCAAGCAAGCGCTGGTACGCACAGACGACAGCTAAATGATGCAAAACTCCTAAGCAACAACAAAAGGGGAAGAGGAAAGAAAAAAAAGGAATGCAATACAATACAGAGATAGACCAGCAAATTAAAAGCATAACTTTTCCTTTTGCTTTTTTTTAGCATTCATTTTCCTTGTTTTCTTTTTTTTTTTTTTACGATCCGTTTTCAGTGACTGCAGCATTTTTCTGTTGCATTCGTTTGTGTGCTTTGGTGTTTTTCCAGTATGTTCACAAGTCCTAGAGCATGGCAATGGTTGTTTCGGCTCGTTTGCCAAAGGGGCTAACGCAAAGCTAACGTAGAGCGCGCAGGCTTTAATGAGCATCAGTTAGCTGCCAGACATGTGCTTTGAAAAAAAGAAACGGAAGAACGGATGCGCGACCATCTACTTCCTTTAATGCGGAGCGATCTACACGCACTCCGGTCACGAGAGTAGTGCAAGTTTTTTTTACATAGACTCCACCGGAGTAGACTTCGCAGCAGCTTTTGTTTTCTGCCATTTTATACGAAACTGTGAAGCCGTACCAGAGCCAAACTACTGACTTATTTTCTTCCCATTTTTAGCTACGAAATTTTATCAAACGCTGAAATGCTTAGAAAGGGATGAGGCATCTGCTCTTTTCGGCACAACACCGGCCACTCGCAGCTTTGAGGGAGGAAATATGCGCACACTTTGCAAGAGTGCGAGAAGAATAATCGATTTTTAGATTTGTCTTTTTGTTTAACACCCGTCTTTACTAATAAATAAGATTTCAAAACGTTAAATCGCACAGGCCTAGCCTTCACACAAAGCCATCTACCATGTAGCCGATTGTTAAACGCCGCTAATTTCCCTCAGCTTTTAACCCCAAAACTGCATTTCCTCCAGCCCCATCATTACGGCACAATTATCGGGAGGATGACGCATTTGTGTCCCCAACACGAATGTGCAGTGAGACTGATGAGAGCTTGGCTCCATGTCTGCGTTCTAGATGCAGGACCTTTTCAGATTGCTCAGTGCGTTGTGCAACTTAACAGCATGTTTGATTTATTTTAACGCCAGCCTTGTATTAGAGTGTCTGTGTATGCAGACAACAAATTATATGAACTTTCGCAATATTCTACATCATCACAGTTCACCTTAGAGGACTTTCTTTTTTTTTAACCTTTCATAGTAAAATTATATTTGAGTGATATAAATCTGGTCTATTTCTCCTCTAAAAACATTTGGGAAAACTTTACATTTGCTTAAGGACATCATAAAAGGTAAACCTTACAAAGTTTGTTCGGATGATTCAACTCACATGTGCTGCTGCAGGTTTGGATCTGATCTGGACCGGAGAAAAAAACATTCAACTGGACAGGACCTCACCTTAAACTCATCCATGATCTTGCGGATGCCTTTGCCCCGAGCTCCAATGATGCGGGCGTGAATCCTGCTGTCCAGGGTGATTTCCTCAGAGATCAACTCTTTCAGTTCGTTCACGATAGCCTGGATGGCGTCGCTTGCAGCAATGGCATTCTGCTCATACCCAGTAATGGTTATCTGATCCTGGCAATTAAAAAAATAAATAAATATTTTAAAGACTGAAGAGTTTAAGCGTTTGCTTCCTTTAGGACGAGGGTTTGGTATACCTGGTTTTCATCATTCTTTTCAGGGAACTGGATGTTCACGTCATGCTCTGTGCGGATGCTTGTAATGATGGCGCCCTTACGGCCAATGATTTTTGGGTGATACTTTGGGTCCACAGTGATGGTCAGCTTGAAGCTCTTGAGTGCCTGGAGGATCATGAGATTGCCCAATTTAGGTCAACTTTTTTTGTGTGCGTCTCCAGATTTCATGTATTGCAAGTTATCTGAGACTTTTGTGCTGATGTGTTGCGACAAAAGTGCTGTCTTCCACGACCATAATGGAGAGATACATTTTAAATACTTGAAATATAAGTACAGCTGAAACGACTAATCGATTAAAAATCGCTTATTAAAATAGTTAACTAATTTAGTCATCAATTATTTACTTTATAATCCCGTTTTACCATCAGCGCTCCATTTTTAGCACGATCTGTTATATCTGCGGTGAATGCTGTGATCTACCAGTGGACCAGTAGAAGAAGAAATCAGCCAATCGTTAGCCTTGTTTTAGGGATGCACCGATACCAGGCTTCAAGTACTCTACTCTTACTCATAAAATTGCCACCGATACCACACTGTTGGGCCTGGGTATGCAAATGAGCCGCACTCAACTAATCAAAGACTGGCCTTTATCATCCAATAAATAATTCCTTCCAAATACACAAGTTGATTCATACTCTCAGACCCACTAACATTTCAGCATAGCCGCGAGCGCAGACAGAGCAGAGTGCGAGATGAGCGGGCGAGCGAGCAGTTTGTCAGAGTTGAGCGCGAGGCTGAGGAACCCATGAGTGAGCGCGCCTGAGATTCACAGACACACACCCACAACCACTGCTCTCCCAGACAGCTCCGCGACTGTAAACCAGGCGCCACACTGAGTCGCTGTCCTCAGTACTGCAAAAAAGCCTTTCAGTATTTCACAATTTTGTGTTTGTACTGTATGTTTGCACATAGTAGGGAATGTTGTTCAAATAACATGTGTGGAAAAAAATAAAATAAAATCCAAAATAACTATATGTGTAATGACGCAAGTACTCGTACACTACTCATTTTGGAAGAAAGTGGTACCGCTGCATCCCTACTTGTTTTAGTGAGTGCATGGCATATGCGGCATAAACACATTTGCCCTGAGCAAGATGGCGGAGCGCAAACATGTACTACAGTCTTCGTTAAACTGAACATCTGAGACGAAAGCAGGAGGGGAAGAGTCAGCTCGGTTAAAACGGCCGATAGCCAATAAGAAAATAAACGAGCTAAATACTGTTAAATGTATTCTGTTGATATTAATTTAGAGTGGCAGGTGTGGAGAAAAAAAACTAGCAACAATATACAAATAAATGTGGAGCAAGACGCTCAGCCCCCACTTACTAACTCTGTTTTAAACAAGCTGGTAGAGACACAAGTTCAGATTATTAGTAACAATACTGTCAAACTAAGCCAGCCTCCTGCTGAACATTCACAATAAAGACTAAATAAAACACGAATTCAAATGTACAGCTTGATAAGGTCTAAGATTGTGGTTAAAATGCTTCACACTCAACAGATTTTATGGAATTCAACCTCATTTTTGTATTTTTGCCTAAAACGTAAATATTTTAAACTGTTGAGCTCATTTGATTCCTTTAAACAAAGTTAAATTAATTTGAACACCACAATTCTCCTGTCTTTTCCTTTTTCCTAATGAAATTTTGTTTTTAATAGCTTATATGGGAAAATAAATGCCAAATAAATAATAAAAACCTGATCAATTGTAAAAAATAAAATAAAATCAACAGATTAAAATCAAATCATGAAAATAATCGTTAGCTGCAGCCCTAAAGATAAAATAAAATACAAACCCGGTCCTCCTGCTCAGCCTGCAGCTCCTTGACCCGCTCCAATAAGCCTTCTTTGGCACGGTCAAGGTGAGAGGCCAAACCGGTGATGGCAATTTTATCAGACTGCTGGTCAGGAGGAGGCACTTGAATGTTTACCTGCAAACACGTGGAGCTCGTAAGCGAACCGAACTACAATCGCAGGCATGCTTTAACCAAGACGCCGCACCTCAAATTCATCCATCATCTTACGGATGCCACTTCCTTTCTGTCCAATGATGTAGCGATGAAGCTCGAAAGGCACTTCCACTTCGATTGTGACGGGGACCAGGGCCTGCGGAGAGAGGCGGTTTTAGACATGTAGAAGAGCAAAGGAGTAAATTAAAGTGAGCCTTTGGGCGTCTGTGTCGGCACCGACCTTCAGCGCTTCCACGGCGGCCTCGCAGCGCTCTTTGCGACCCGAGATCACGATCACGTCACACTTTTTGGGAGCATTCGGATCCGCTGGTTCCTTTGCGTCACCGTTGGCGTCTCCGTTCTCCTGAACAGGAGCATCAGCAGGGGGCGCTGCAGAGTCAAACCTCCTTAGTTTCCGGTCTTTTATTCAGTCTCGTCAGAGAAATTACTGGAAAGAATGAGCAGCTGTGCCTTTACCTTGTTGGTCCTCACGGTCGGGAAACTTAATCTGCACGTTGTGATCTCTTGTGATCTGCTGGATCCTTGAGCCCTTGGGCCCCATGATGGAGCGGTGGAACTTCTGAGTGATCACACACTCAACGGTCACCTGAGCATCCTGGGTGAGAACAGGTCAGAAATGTATGAGTGAAATCAAACGTAATGAAAGGAAAGGAGGGAAAAAATAATAATTTAATTACTAACCAGGTCCTCCACAATCTCCAGCATGCGCTTCTTGGCTGCCTCCACACATTCTTTTGCTCCTTTGAGGGTGACCTTATCGCTCTGAGAGGCCGTACGGGGGAAGCTCACCATGACGCCGCCATACTCGTCGGCGAGGTCTCTTAGGACTTGACCCCGGCGGGCCACGAAGTAGCGGTGGTGCTTGGGGTCGACGTTCATCGTGTCCTCGACGATGTTGTCCTGAAACCACAGAGAACATTACAATCTAGAAACCCCAAGTTTAAATAATCGTTTCTCCCTCATTATATTAGTAGTATTTTTTTTGTCCTTTTTTGCTTTTCAAGCTATTTTAGCCATATTGAGTTAAACATTTACATTTTTGTCTCTTCATTTTTAAACTTATCGCTGTTCCTTAAACTTTAACACACAGGTGACCCAATATTGACTTTTTTTTTTCCATTGCAATCGGATCTTTTTACCCATAATAAAAACATTCAGCTTGCATCACTTCCATATGTGGTACTAATCCAGACAGTCTAAGACATTTGCAATCTGAAAGGCAATGGTGCATTTTATCAGAGCCGTAGATCATCGACTTTAGAAGCCAGACGTGGAAGATCTGAATGTAGAAAACGGCTGAAGCAAGCAGTGCCGATTTTGGTCCATTTTCTTTTTTTGGTTGCTTCATCTTGTATCAGGTTTGTTTTTGAGTTGCAAATCTTTCAGAGGATAATCAGACGTGCTGCGAGGACGTTACTGGATTCGTTTTTAAACATTTTTTGCCCACCGGAACAAATCGGTTTGTCGAAATTCTAAGATAAGCTACACAAAATATAAATCTAGTGAAACAGAGAACAGTTTGATCCAGCTAAATGCTTATTCAAAGCTATCAGTAGGTGTAGCTTGCCTATATTTAGCTGCTTGTGTAGCTTAACAATAAGCTCATTACAGTTGTGTCACAATAAAAATTTATAAAAATTTAAGTTTGTTCAATAGCCACTCAAATTAAAAAGAATGTAGCTGGAATTTATGCATCTCCAGGGAGTGTTAATAGTACGTCTGTGTAAACATCCACATAAATCTATATTTAGCCTTTCAGCAGCAGAAAGGGATTGCATCACTTAAATTTCAAGTAAAAGCAACTACTTTATGTTACAAGTTGCCTTTAATTTGGTGTGATTTATGTCAAATAAACTGAATCTGCTGTTAAACACTCGGTTTTACTGGTGAAATCTCATCCCACCCATTTTTTAAAGACCAACCAAACTGTTGATGAGCGCCTCCAGTTCCTTCTGGGCGGTCCGCACTGCCTCCTCTGTCCCGACCACCGTGATGAGCTCCTGGTCTTTGTCCTCAGACGTGGGGAAAATTATTCTGGCGCCGGTGCTGTCGCGGACCTTTCGGATGTTTCCGCCACCTTTCCCGATGAGAAACTTGTGGTATTCCTGCTTGGCGTGAAGCTCTGCGGTGAAACTCTTGATTTGCTGTAACAGATTAGTTACAAAAATTTTAACTATGCCAACCCCGTCGGGTCATTTTGGCCTTTGTCCTTTCCTGAATACACGGATGAGTTAACATCTGCAGTAAAGAGTAATTACTGGATGAACCGTAAACTGGTTTTTTGGTGGATGGGTGATCAATATTTCCCATTTGTTTGAAGGTCATTCCCGGGCCCTATTTGTACAGGAAGTGTGTTAAATAAGAAGCTCTGATCCGACTGCAGAGGATGTCTGTGATCATAGTCCAGTGCGAATGCACCATGTCTGTAATTTTTAAAGTCACTAGATTTTATCAAACACAGACGTCCCATGATTGTTCTAGTCCCGTGCGAACCTGCATCTCAGAGATTGGACGATGTTTGAAGTTTTTATTGAGCAACCTTTTCTAGTTATTGCGGGTTGAGTGATGGAGGCTGCTGTCTAAATTACGAGTGCCAGTTTTGAAAGCATTTTAAGTCCAAAATTAAGTTTCTCTTTGCAAAAATATCAGGACACTCATTTGTTAAACGTGTATGACACGTTTAACAGCATGCAGTGAGCAACATTTCTGATATTATCAAGCGTAATTAGATATATTACATAGCTATGAGCCTTCCTGAAACGTGAGCAATATTGACAGCGATCTGGTTTCCGGTTGTACTTTAAAAGTTGTGAAGTGTGACAGATGCATAGTAGTTGGTGACGATGTTACAACACTTTTTACATCATAAGTGTTACGTCGGTTACGAGCTCGGCACAAGCACGCGCACAGTTCCCCGCTTGCGCCACACGGAGATGTAGGGGAAACCGTATGTGACAGGAAAATGCGGCTTTACGCAACACCTGCTCTTACTGTCTGAAAATTCGAATAAAACGCAGACTTTGCTTATCCTGTGCGAACGCGCCACAAGGTAGGTAATACTAATCCCAAGCAAATAGGGCTCTAGTCTTATTTTAAGCCAGTCGTCTCCCTGACAACAACCCATACGTCTTGGGGTAGACAGATAGTTGTCACAGAGATGCCCCAATGTTAGAGTGATCGTGGTCAGACGCCTTAATGTTTACCAAGGAAGACCAGGACAAACCTTCTCCTCTGCTAAAGTAAGCAGTTGCTGTTTCGCCTTCTCCACATCCTCCACTGGGCCTCTGATGGTGACCTTATCAATCCCCGAGCCCTCGCTGGGAAAGTGGATATGCACGCCGCCACACTCCTCCATGATCGAGCGCACCAAACGGCCCTTTGAACCAATCAGCGAGTTGTGCAACTTTGAGGGGATGGACACGTCCATCTCGGTTATGTTTGCCTGAAGGCAGAGGGAAAATAAATAAGCTACAGTTTGACATCATAGAAAAAGGAAGAAGGGTAAAAATGTTACCAGTTCTTTCTGAATAGCCAAAATGCGGATCCTCGCAGCTTCACAGTTTGCCTTCTTCCCTGTGATGACGATCATCTCAGAGTTGCTGTTTTCTGCAGGCAGGTCAATTTTGGTGTTGGTTTCCTCTCGAATCTGCAATATAAACAGTCTCTCATAGATTAAGGAGCCAAAGAATAAAATAAAATAAATCAATTTAACAAGATAATGCACCTTCTTGATGTTTGATCCTCCTTTTCCAATTATGTTCCTGTGAAACTGCTTAAAGATGGGGACGGACAGAGAGTAGCTGTTCTCCACCTGCACAGGCAAAAATAAATAAAAGTCAGACCCTAAACTTAAACTACTGCAACTTCGAATCTGCGTCTGATTTGGGAAAATGGAACGGGAACGTTTTACCATTTCAGCCACTATCTTCTGCATGAACTTGGAGCATTTTTCGACCTCGTTCCGAGGCCCTCTAAGTTGAACAATGTCGCTCTTCTGTGCCGGGTCAGGGAAGTTGATGATGACCTGGAACAAACGTTAAGAGTCGTTTAGAGGCTGCACACGGGTTCAGATGCAAACCAATAAGAGCGGCTATAACAGACCTCTGGAAATTTGTCCCGCACTTCCTTTATGTTCTCTCCCTTTTGACCGATGATGGCTCTGTGAAAACGCTGTTCGATGATCAAGTCCTTTGTACGCTCGTTCTCCTGTAAGCCCAGCACCATATTAGGCCATACAGTAAACGCATTCAGCATCAGCAGTAGTCCTTAGGTGTGTACAGACCATGCGTGACGCAAGCTCCAGCAGCTCTTTCTTGGCTTCCTGCACACCTTGGGGGTCCCCTTCTATACGGATCAGGTTGCTCTTCTCGTTGTCAGGTGGGATGCGGACCGTCACCTTGTGCAGCTCTTTGATGCGATTGACTACAAGTTAAATAAAACATTTTTTTATTTTTTTTACTGTTTTATTTACTCAAAAACACGTCGCTTGATGATTTCATGAAAGCACACTCACTGTTGACGCCTGCTTTTCCAATGAGGTGACGGTGGAATTTGGGATCTACGGTGATCTCCACATAATCCATTCGACTAATCTGTTTGATACAAAAACTTGAATAAATATAATTACATTTGTATGTAATCTAGAGCTGAAACAACTAATGGATTATCAAAATAGTTGACAACTAATTAAGTCACGTTCTACCATAAGCACTCCTTTTCTAACACGATCTGTTATATCTGTGGTCAACGCTGTGATCTACCAGTGGAGCAGTAGAAGAAGAAGAAATCAGCAAATCGATAGCCTCGTTTTGCATTTGCATGGCTCAGGCAGCATTAACACATTTGCCCTGTGCAAGATGGGTGAGGGCGAAAATGTACTTTTGTGCTGGTGTGCTGGCACCAAAGTCATCTCTTAGATGACCATCAAGGAGAGATTCACTTTAAATACTTGAAATATAAGTAAAGCTGAAACAAATGAGATAATCCTAATAAAGGATTATCTTAAATCGATTCAATCAATTAAAATCGAATATCAAAATAGTTGACAACTAATTAATCATCAATTAGTTGTTTTTTTTAAATCACATTTTACCACAAACTGTCTGTTTTTAACACAATCTGTTATATCTGAGGTCAGTATGTGGCAGAAGTAAGCTAGCTAAGGCTGTAATCTACCGGTGGAGCAGTAGAAGAAGAAGAAATCAGCCAATCGTTAGCCTCGTTTTGCATAAGGTACCACATGCATGGCAGAACTAACATTAGCCCTCTGTAAGATGGTGGAGCACGAAAATTTCAGACAGAGATTTCTAAGTGAACATTTTACACTGTTGAGCTCATTTGTTCCTTTAAATAAAGTTGAATAAATTGCAGTGAACAGCTCAATTCTCTTGTGTTTTCCCATTTCCTAATGAAAATACTTTGTTAATAGCTTATATGCGAAAGTAAAGGCTAAATAAGATTAATAATAATAAGCCATTTGTCGTAAAAATAATCGATTATGAAAATCATCATTAGTTGCAGCCCTAGTATATTCCATGTGTGAAGATGCAACAAGAACAACCTCCATCTACAATCAAAAGAGTTTATAACTTCATGGGTTTGTCAGAACAGTGAACATCGTCTTTTACAGGTCAGTGAATGCACCAGTCCTAAGCTCTACCAAACCATGTCACTCTATGGTGTGGAAGCAGATACTGAGTTTTTTTATTTATTATCATAGTAAAAGAGCGCTTCTGAGCAGAAGGAATAAAAACCCTCACCAAATCCGTCACAATGGCTTCAATCTGACTCTGAACCATTTGCACGTCTTTGGTTGGTCCTTCCAAGGTGATTTTGTCTTCTCCCTCAGTGAACTCGATATGCACCTTAATTTAAAAAAAAAAAACATTTAATTTAGACCAATAACATTAATCCAGTTTCGTTCAGTTCTGATGATGCTCACCTTGGGCATTTGTTGGGTGATCTTAGCCAAGTTCTGTCCCTTTTTGCCAATAATGAAACGATGAAGCCAAGAGGGAGCCGACACCCAGGAAATAGTGTAACTGTTTGCCTGAAAACGGAAACAAGACTTTTTTAAGCTTACTCTCATTGCGTCTAGTTACCCTCCAAACCGGCTGTCAGCCAGCAGCTTTACCTTGGCGTAAACTTCAGTGAGGGCCTGGCCCAGGCGGTCAGGCTCCCCACGAAGGATGACAGTTTCTGAGCTACTGTCAGAAGGTGGGATCTCAACAGAGACACCAGTTCTATCCAGGATCTCATGCAGGGTGTTTCCCTTGGGGCCGACTACATACTTGTGCTGAGACTTCTTCACCTCCACCGCGATCGTGGTTGTATTCTTCTTCTGCAAGGGGACAAATTTTAAAATACCTCTAAAGTCTTGGCGACAAGCATAAAGGTTTCTGACCGGTAAAATATGTAAAGACTCATCAGCTTTTCCCACCTTCTCCTCATAAATCTTCTTGATCATAGCCACAGCAAGAGCCACCTGCTCCTTTTCCCCAGTAATGACGATCTCCGTCTTGTTCACGCTTGGAGGGGGGACATTGATGCGAGCGCCGGTTTCCTGCGTCATCTCTCCAACAACTTTGTTGTAGGCACCGGTGATGAAGGGATGGTACACCTTATCGATGCTCACCCTCTCCACAGCTCGCTTGTCCTGAATATAAAAAATTTTAAAAAAGGTAAATTGACAAAAGATTTATTAAATATGGACATCAATTGCGCTTCCAACCATCAGCTATACCTGCTCAGCAGAGATCAACAGGATCTCATGCTTTGCCTTCTCCAGACCCTCCTTGGTGCCAGAGATCTTGATCTGGTTGCTGGGGTCGTCGGGTCGTGGGATCTGGATTTTGGTGGCGGTCTTGAGCTCAAGCTCCTGAAGCTTCTCCCCGTTTTTGCCAATGACAAAACGATGATGTTCCTTTGGGATGGCGACAGTTGCTGAAGCCTGTTAGAGCATGGATGAGGGGAAAAAACAAAGTAACATTTAAGCTTTAGTCTTTCACTCAGTCATCTGCATTTAGAAAAAACTTGTTTTATTTTTATTTTTTCGTTTTAAATTATGAAAAGTCCTAATACTACAGGACAAAATCATTTAAATGAGAAAAAAAATAGTTTTTTTTGTGGTCAAAATGTTATTTTCTACAAGTCCTGCTACTGAACCTGATGCGTTTTTAGTATTTCCTTTCTTTTAAAACTGTTACCAAACTATAACTTAAGATGAAAACATTTTAAAGCAGAGGCAAGACTGTTTATGTCCACCAGTTACAGAAAAACAATGAATTTTTTCTCATAATTTCAAAATAAAAACATTTAAGAGTCTTTTAGTGTGGCCCCTACTTCTAAAATACACATGTTGAACAAACAGACATTCAAATAGGTCACGTACTTGAGTCTGCAGTCGGGACACAATCTCCTTACGGGCCTTCATCACAGCGTCCAGCTTTCCAGAAACCATGATGGAGAGACCCTGGTCTTTAGCTAAGGAGAGCTCCAGGTGGGCTCCGGTCTTGTGCATGATGTCCACACAGACCTTCGCTTGGTCTCCTTCCCCAAACTGGTTGATGTCCTTGTACTTGCGCTCCTCCAGCGGCACATGGAAAACCTAGGTCACATAATTACAATAAATAATCTTATTCCTCTATAAAACAGAACCATGTTATTCTATATAGCACCTTATTATATTAAGACTTCAATTTGAGTGATGCATTACTACCTGGGTGATAATTGAGGATTTGAGAGGGCGAATCTTGGACGTCCAGGCGTTGGTGGTTTCCTGCGTCCCCTCAGGTGTGGCCGCTTTTTCAGGGAGAGGAGGGAAGGCGTCCTTGTAGGTGGGGAGTTCATCCTCCTCTTCGCCAGCACCCAGGCCTCCAGCAGCTGGAGGAGAAAAATAAATAAATGAACCAAAAAAAAAAGTTTCAACCACGTCACTTACAAAAAAAATGCATAATAATCAAAAACGAGATCGTCAACAGGGACGATTATGCTCACCACCACTTTGCTCTGGAAGAAGCCCACTGCGGTGCTCAATGAAGCTTTCCTGCGTAAGTACAGCGACTGAGCTCATGGTTTAGATCCCACGTCAAACACAGAGTCCGAGTGTGCCACTGAAAAAAAAAGTTATGGTAATTTACTACAGCTACCATCACTATGCAGCTGGGAGCTAAAGATTCAGGTTACAAGAGGTGAAAGTTGACCATTAGATCACTTGGTGGAATTCACCGGTTGTCGCATGACCTGCATTTGATTACATTGGAAAGTTATTACACGACCTGGCTTAATTACATTAGGAATCAAGAGTTTTTGAGAAACCTTTTTTTAAGAAAATAAGCGTCACATGATCACAGCCTGTGGAAGCGCCTCATATTTGAACTTTGGACTTTCCTTTATCTAATCTACTTTTATCAAGGAAAACATGTTCCAAAGATCATGACCACCTTTGTTACTGCAGCTCTGTCAACCATAATAAACCATCCATGTCCGTCTTCAAACAGGAAATCCAAGAATTATTAGTGGGATTAGGATTAAGAGGATTTCATTCAATGTCCCCGATGTGAGAGATTAAATTTCCTAAGCAGCCATGTCTTAGATCTTTCAGCCAGAGGTTAATTTGCCAGATAAAAAAAAAAAATCAGCCCAAGACTTCTTCCAGTTGTGTTAATTTTTACACATCTGAATCCCAACAAAGATAAGAACATTAAAAGTATTATGGTGAGTTTTCCCTCCAGGAAAAGCATAAAAAAATATATACATAAAAGTATTAGAAGTCATTACTGCTTGAAAAGACAGATTATTTTTTCCTAAAGCCAAGATCAACCAGGCAGCGTAAACCAACGAGATCTACACAGCCCATCAAGTCAGTAAACAATCCATAACAAAAATAAATAAAACGGCTGTCAGTCAGCAACGAATCATTAATTCCATCAGGAGTAGAGCCGAGAGAACTGATTTTATTGATTAATAGAAACACATTTTCTGTTTTTGAGGGTGACATTAACAGTGATGCCACCGTTCCCAGGACTTTGCTTCTTTGTTTTTGTATTCAGAACTAACATTCACAGAAGGGATGATTGAAATTGGGTATGAAGCGATTTGAAAATGCAAACAGATATAGATATTAATATAGCACTTCTGGCTGATAACCGATAACTACCAATATTCTAAATACTTACCCATAGTTTTAACACCCTAGAAACGACGACACCGAAGACATTGCCGCTTTATTTCAATTAAAAACATCCCACAATCCCGGCATCCGAAGCGTCACCATTACTGTCACATGACCAGCCCCCTCCAGAAACACAAACAAAATAAAATATATATATTGGTTCTGAAATATCACCGAGTTTCACTTATTGGACCAATATCAATTTGTTAAATAACTGCCAACACTACCAGATACCCATGTCGGTACATCTTGTGCATCGCTAGTTAAAATTATGGTAATAAAAAGCATTTGATGAAAATGTTAATCACAAATCTGAATCAGCAATTTTAAGTCATATTGTCTGGCCTTAACCAGGGACGTTAATAACTTAAATTAAGCTGTTTTCTTATGTTTTTTTGGCACATTTACATCATGTGTTCATGACCACAATCCATCTTAGATGTCTGGAACTTTATGATAAAGAAAGTGCTGGTGTCAGTCTTGTCCTTGTGGGCTTGAAACGCATTTAGAGCAAGTTTCTAACATTATGAACTGCTGGTTCTGCGAGTATAAACTAGCATTAATAAAACTGAAAATCACCCTGAACATTTTGTGACCAATCAAACTAGAGGGCAAGTTTTATCGCGTGAAGAAAACCGTATCGATGCAGTCGTATACGTGAAATGACTTTCGGTGAACATTTGTGTAAACCTACCAGCTAAATGGTCAGTTACCAGATAATCCGTCCTGTAAAAGGGAAGTTCCCGTCAGCCTGCCAGCTTTTACCTGTTTAAGGGGAATAAAAAAAACATAAATAAAGGGGTTAGGTGTGCAAGTACTACTTTAAAGTATAAAACTGATGTGGCGTTTTTATTCATATTCAAAAAGATTTGAAACAAATATACCAGCCGACTCTTCAGTGAGAAATTTTAGGTTTTTCTAGAAAATAAAAAACACCTTAAATTTCAGCTTCACAGAATTTAGCAACTTTTGAAGAAAAAGCAGTACACGCCATCACTCAGGTAACAATTTTTGGGGGAGAAAAGGATGCTAAATTGTATAGAAACCAGAAGACAACATACAAGAAAACACATTTTTTGGCAACTTGTGTCTGAATGGTTTAGTGAGACATCTCAGGAGTGCCCTGAATTACGCTCAAAGGTGGAAATATTTTTACACAATACAACACAATAATCAACGCGTCCCGTGTGCCGTTCAATGACATCCTACAACGGCCTTAGCAAGAGTTTGCTGTCCCTCATGACGGCTCATTAACATAAAAACGCCCAACGCCTCTCAGTAAACATTGTAATTGCTACCTCATGAGTGACATGGTGAAGCTTTTTTTTTTCCTATTTAAACTGAAGAAAAAACAACAAAAAAACCTTTGCACTCATCCAGCCAACATGAGACTTATAATTGGCCACGTTACCAACTGCGGATTGTGTTTTACGTCCACACGACCAAAATATATATATATATATATATATATATATATAAAATCAAATGATATATTTTAGGAAATTCCAACAACAAATACTAAAAAATGCATTTGTGCTCAGCCTCATTACATAATAGTAGACTATTTGATCCATTTGACTTGGAGCAAAGGGCAATAACATGCTTTGCAAGACTGAATTATCAAAATAAGCCCTCTATTAGTTTAAAACTACTTTGTCCAATATGCTTAAACACTTTAAATCTAGACACTGACCAGGCAGAAAATCAAAAACTGCATTTTCTCAGGCGATGTCAGCAAAGAAACCTTTAGTGTACATCTTTCAAGATACATTTTTACATGCACTCTTGCTATACAGTCCTTTTAGATGTTTACTTAACATGATTGTGTACTATGGAGAAGAGATAAGCCATTAAAACACACTAATAATTTAACCACTGATAAGTCTTGTGTTTAGTTGCCCTGTACTCCAAGTTAACCTGCATTAATATTTCCTACAGCCTGCCAACATTAAAGCCTAAATCCCAGCTTACGGACTTAAGAAGCCAGCTAACAGGATATCATGTTAACTAGCTGACAGCTGCAAACGACACTTTCCAGCACGGTTAATGCTAGCTGCCTCCATGGCGGCTAACCTCGCCGAGCCGATGAACCCGCATCAGAAAAGGCTGATAATGTGAAACGAGGACGCTGGGCTGACGTTAAACGTGGCTGTAGTTGTGCAGGAGCGAGACAGCCACAAGTACAAACGCAGAAAGGTTCAGCGTTAGCTCGGAAGCGGCCACCGTTAGCGAACTTGCTAAAAACTTTAACTGCGGCGTGTACGACCGTGACACGTAGCCCGTCGGCTAATGGGGTAGCATTAAGTTAGCATGCCCCACTCTCACTTTAAAAACACAACTTAAGTCAGTCTCTTTTGCAGTTTCTGGCGTTGGAAGGCCTAATTAAAAACTATATACTTTACAGGCGGTTAGACCGTGATTGATCCGTTTTATAGGGTCAAGCCAACATTAGCAGCCTCAATTAAAGAAAAGTACAAGTCCCAACTGTAGCCTAGCTAGCGAGCTAACGTTAGCTTCCGTTGCGTTCTGCTAGCGAGCTAACGTTAGCTTCCGTTGCGTTCTGCTAGCGAGCTAACGTTAGCTTCCGTTGCGTTCTGCTAGCGAGCTAACGTTAGCTTCCGTTGCGTTCTGCTAGCGAGCTAACGTTAGCTTCCGTTGCGTTCTGCTAGCGAGCTAACGTTAGCTTCCGTTGCGTTCTACTAGCGAGCTAAGTCCACGTAGGCACACAGCTGAGAGCAGGGTTGAGATGACACGGAGTCAGGCCAGAACACAGCGTAAAAACACACGAAGCTGACCCGGGTGGAAACCGGCCGAAGAAGCGAGAACCGCGCTGGCTAAAAAGGCTGATCGGCGAAAGTCGCGGACGATAAAGCGACACAAAACGAGTCGGGCTGAGAAAGGCGGCCAGGACTTACTTATTTCATGTGTTCGTCTGCCCTGAAGGTGCAGGAGCTGCGCTGAAATTCCACTGGCGAGATAGTGGGAGTGAAGCCTGGCGGATATATAGAGGTATCCGCCACCAATCATGTCTTCCAACGTCACGTCCAAGAGTCCGGTTACACTGGTCCTCTGTCCCCACAGTCAGACTCTGATTACACCAGAACCTCGTTTATCCTTCACTTTATTCCCACACTGGAGTCATTGGTGGATGTTCTAGGAAAGGACACGTCATGCTGCTGGGGCATTAGAAGCGGGGCATTAGAAGCGGGGCATTAGAAGCGGGGCATTAGAAGTGGGGATCAGTTACAAACAACTTAAGTTGTACATAATGTTGACAAAGTGAAAGACAATAAACAATTGAAGCAAAGCTTTATTTTTTTGTTTGTTGTTTTTTTGCTAGTTCAAATAAAGTTTATACCCGTGGCAAGTTTTGAGTTCTTACATGGCTGTGCATAATGAATATCTGGAGATCACAGCTGAAAAAAGCATTTTAACTTTAACCCAATAAAGAAAACGCCTTTGCATTTTGATTTAGATGTTTTTTTTTTGTTTGTTTTTTAAATCTTTTCCTAAAATCTTGAAAATATCCTTCTCATTTTTAATTTTTGTATTTTTTACTGCTAACTTTAGAGTGTCACTCTTCGTTCCAGGTCTTCCTCATTTTGCTTCCAGACACGAATCATGCCAAACATACACAAACCCCATCATACACCTGCTAAGCTCACAAACTCCATCTTGAACTCATCTATGCGAAAAATACAGTTTCGGGTGAAACACCCGGTGGAGCGTGGCGAGCTCCAAACATTAACCATTATGGTGGCACAACAGAAAGAGGCTGGTTCCTTGAAGGCCTCTCAAAAAAAAAGGTAGAAAGAAAACAGCTCTCATATACGTAACATCATGTTGCACATGGTAAGTAGGGGTGGATGATTTGTAGTTAGATTTTAATCTTAATTGTTTCTCTGAATTTACCGTCTTTTCACCTTTTTTGAGTTACTATACATTTAGTAGATTAACATGCCTTTGTCTTATGGCATGTTCTTTTGTCTTTCCCATTTTAATCTGATAGAGCCAGCATCTAACATCATATGTTAACATGCCACTAGTTCAGATTCACAACCCAAATCAGTTTTTTTTTGGTTTTGTGAAATTCAATGTCGTTGTTGCTCTTATTATCGAGAGATCTTCCTAGAGGGTGTTGATCCTGTGGGCAGGAGGTATCTTTGGTTGCAGTCTGTCCTCCAGCAAATCTACAGAGGCCCCTGACTGAAGTTGCTGTTATGGCGGTCTCATGGCCTTCCTGTTGTGCTAACGGCTCAACTTCTGGGTAGCAGAGATGATATGCCACAGCAACATGGATAAAACCATGATCATCATATTGACAGGCGCGGAAAACTCCTGTATGTCTCTTCATATCCTGGTCATGAGGTTACACAGGGAGAAAGACGTTGGAGTTGGGGATATGATATGATTCGTACATATTAGAACTGATGGTAGACATGGTTTGAACACTCTTCATTCTCTCTCTTCTCTTTGCTCCCCAAACAATGCCTCACTTTCATCAACTCTGGGATTTGGGATCTAATTTCCGGCGTTATTTCAACTTTCAAAGTAAATAAAGCCTTTGAGTTATGTTTTAGGTATTGTTGTGTGTGCTTTTATGAACGTCCTTATCTTTTAATGGAAAGTGCATTTCATGTGCCACAATTAATGAACTTTGACCAAAGCAGGTTCCAGACTGATGTTTTTAAATGTTTGCTTAATTGTCTACCTAATTCAATCATTTTGCACAGAAAAGGGAAGCAGCCCCACAGCAGCACTGAGCCCCACCGTGCCTCACTGTAGTCAGCATGCTTCCAGTCTTTAGAGTCTTCAGAGCAGAAATCCAACAACAAATCAGGATTATTTATATAGTTATGAATGAATTGCAGTGGTATACAGCTTGAATTTGAGTCGAAAAGCCCTTCAGCATTTGTGATGTGAATTACAGTTGAAACGCAAACCTCCGTCAGTGGCTGCTGGCACCAAGTCTTGCCGAGAGACTTTTGCAGTTAGCTGGGGACTTTGGATTTGGTGGCAGCTTTTGACCGGTTGCTTCTTCTGCGAACACGTGGCATCACCACTTATTCTGTAGTTTTAGACTTCAAAATTTCCAACCGTAACTCCAGAAACATTCATAAATTTCATAGATTTACAAATATGTTACGTTAAAAAGAGCTGTATATTAGAGTTCTATTGTATGGAGAATATATTGTGCCGAATTTGGTTGTATCGGTTCATTGAGAAACACCTGAATCATTTGGAAATTTACCCATAAATCTAAAATGAAGTTGAGTTTTCTGCAGGTGGGTTTACTGTACATATAGCATTTTTCAGAATTCAAAGCAAAAAGAAACCAATTTCTTAGTGATGGCACCCAACTGCTACAGGGCGACAGCATTTTTTTTAACGCTGGCAAATCAGAACAGAAAGTATTCAAAGTACCATCTGTATGACCACCAAAGGTTTTGGAAACAAGTGCAGGAGACAGAATAAGTTAAGAAACTGAAGCTGAGACTGGCTGCTCATTGAACCAGAGCAGGCTGAATTATAACACGTTTAAAGAAATATGGGTAAACACTCTAAACTGAAGGTTTTTTGAATAAATGACTCTGATATTTTAATGAAAGTCCCTCAAGGGTCACAATATTGAGATCCCTCTATTTGGATTTTATGTGTTACACCAAAACAGGGTATATAATTGTGAAGTATAACGAAATTTAAATGAATCCTTAAATAAACAATTCTGCAGATATTCACGTTACACAATTCAAATAAAGCTGTTCTGTTTGGATTAGGCCCTATTTAGAAGCCAAGTGCTATATGATGCTGTAACTGGAGCAAAGCATGATTTTACAGGTATTCACTGAACAGACTAAATACAAATTTCCCATCGGACATCAGATTTTTAGTTATGAATATCCAGTTTACATTTATCAGACCCTTTATCTCATAAAATAAACAAAAGTTGATAACATGGCAAAACGTCAAATCATAACCATTTTAAAATTTCTTTATTTTAGTCATTTTGCTGCACAGCAATTTGCTTTCCTTTAGTAAACAAAGGATAAAATGAACTACAAGATTTAAATATCAACATCACCTTTATTCTTTATTAAGCTGCAATCTGTACGGTATATGAGGGACAACCACGACCGACAGCCCCCATGTTGTTACAGAACCATCTATCTGATAACTTCATTACACACAGACACTGCGAGGAGGTCCTGCTCTCACTGTGGTTGATGACAAGAGATCAAAAGACAACATGAAAACTAGCCTTGTGGTAATTACATTATTTCAATAGTGAAACCAGTGTTATAAGGCTTCAGATCAGGAGATGTTCTTCTCTGTTTAACATACATCTGGGCAACCATGAAATAAGAAGAAGAGATGAGACGTTTCGAGTCTCTTAATCCCCAAGCAGCACCAGGACCTGCCTAAAAAATCTGTTTGACTTCTGGCTGACTGTGTTCAGTGTCGCCTGGTAACCATTAAGTTTAGCTCATGCTGGGTGGCGGTGGATATCAATACCTTTATGAAAGTCTGGGGGTTTTACACACAGGTTCTGCAACAAACCAAAGAAAGTATCAGTGAAAGGTGAAAAAGCATTTGCCCCACGCAGATTTCTGTTGATTTTACTTTTTGGTTCACTTCAATGTTTCAAGTCTTTTTAAGTGAAAAGGTCAGATAAGGATAACCTGTGTAAATACTAATGGCAGTATAGCAATTAAGTAATTAATAAAATGTGTTTGGCAAATGGGAGCTGGACCTGTGTGTTCTTTTCAAATCAGGACTCTTCTCACCTTGAATCTCCACTATTCAATTTCAGTTCAATTATGTTATTTTTGTTGCGCCAATACTTGTCATCGCAAGGCACATTACAAGAAAATTATTTCATTTCCAATCATACACACATGATTAACAAATCAGTTTAATTCGTTCCCAAGGAAATCCAGCAGATTGCATCGAGGCATTGACTTGCAGTATTCACTCCTCCTGCATCAGCTCACTGACACCTATTATGTTGTTTAAGCTTCGGACCCACATAAATCAGAGAACTCTCAGGAGTACAATAATATGAGTTTATTGAAAGGTGTGTGTATGAGTCTAAGAACTGAGATGGCGGGTACGGCAGGGAACCAGAGACAGCGGACACGGACCAGTTCAGCGGGGAAGCTCTGCTGAGGATGGGAACGACGTGGGAGACCGGAGACCACTGAGGGGTAAGTAGAACAGGTGAGGTGATGCAGGAAGTGCGTGATGAAATATGGAATGGTCTTACTTTAAAAGGTGGATGGTTGACGCCAAGAGGAGTGAGTGGTGAGTCCTTTAGTTGATCCAGGTGGAAGGTTGTCGAGGGGGTAACACAGCAGATGGAAGTTGCTGGAGCGAGCAGATCGAGATGAGCCACAGGAGTGGTGAAACCAGAGGATTGTATTACCGGTGGGGATTTCGAGAGGGTTCGAGCACTGAGATGGTTTGAACTTGGGTGGAGCACAGGAGATGGCAAGGGAACACGAAAGGGGCAAAAAACAAAGTATCAAAATAAACGCTGGAGAACTAAAGAACTAGAGACACAAAAACTGAAGCTACACAACTAGAGAACTTGAAACACTAAGGAATGAACTAGAGAATAGAAACACTAGAGAACTTCTCGTAAGGTTGGCACTGAGAGTAAAGGTTACCAGAAGTGACTAGAACTGAGGTGCTGAGTAGTTGATCCACCGCTCCTCTTATACTGCTTAGCTGACGAGCCTCAATCCGTTGCACCTGGCAGGTGAACAGGTGCACAGCAGAGAGCTCAGGTGACCTCCAGTGGACAACCTGTGAAAACGTACTAAAGGACTCACCCTGACAACACCATGGCTTAGTCACTGACTTTACAGCAATTACTCATACTGAGCATATATTCAGTAACAGGAATTAACCTTCAGCAGAAACAGAACCTGGCTGAGTACCACTGGGTGTTAGAAGAGACAGAAGACTCAATTAGAAGCAGAGGAAACTGAAAAGGTTAATAGCAGGAGACGGAGAACGTTAAGTTAATGTCAGTAAACAAGTAGTGCTCTGTAAAATACTTATGGAGTAATCACATCTGTGATGTATGATGGAGCTTGATGATTGAATGGTTTATATGTAGGAAGAATAATCTTAAAATCTATTCTGGATTTACCTTGGTGGCAATAAATGAAAGCTACAATAGGGGAGATGCTATCTGTCTTTTAATTTTCTGGGGTTCTTGAGAGGAGGGTCCGTCGGATAGTCAAACCTCGGATTCAGGAGGAGCAGCGTGGTTTTCGTCCTGGTCGTGGAACACTGGACCAGCTCTATACCCTCAGTAGGGTCCATGAGGGTGCATGGTAGTTCGCCCAACCAGTATGGATGTGTTTTGTTGACCTGGAGAAGGCATTTGACCGTGTCCCTCGGAGGTTCCTGTGGGGGATACTCTGGGAGAATGGGTCTTGTTCACGAACGGGGGAAAAATGGAGCGGGAGATCGATAGACGGATTGGAGCGGCGTCTGCAGTGATGCGGGCGCTGTACCAGTTCATCTTAAAAAGAGAGGCAAGGCAAGGCACGGCAAGTTTATTTCTATACACATTTTCATGTACAAGACATTTCAAAGTGCTTTACATAGGAAAAAAGAGCAGAAAATGAAACATTAAAATCAACTTTGAACTTAAATATAAATAATAACAATAATGATAATAATAGTAATAATATTGTCAGTTGCTATGTGCACAGTTAAACAAGGCTGTTTTCAGCCTGGATTTAAACAGCGCCAGAGTTAAAACCTGTCTCACCTCTGCAGGAAGACTGTTCCAGATTTTAGAAGCATAAAACTGGAATGAAGCCTCCCCTTGTTTGGTCCTGACTCTGGGCATGAGCAGGAGGCCACTACCTGAGGTTCTCAGAGTCCTGGCTGGTTCATATGGCTCTAACATGTCAGATATGTACTTTGGGGCTAAACCATGAAGAGACTTGTACACAGGCTGTTTTAAAGTCTATTTTAAAATCTATTCTTTGAGTGACAGGAAGCCAGTGTAGAGACTTCAACACTGGATTGATGTAGTCATATTGCCTGAATTTAGTCAGAACCAGAGCAGCAGCATTCTGGATGTTCTGAAGCTGTCTTAATGCCCATTTAGAAAGCCAAGTAAGCAGGCCGTTACAGTATTCTAACCTGCTAGAGATAAAAGCATGGATAAGTCTTTCTAGGTCTGATGGATGGATAAAATAAGGGAGATGTGATCTGTTTTTTAATTTTAATCAGAACTCAGAACAGCATGCTGTGAACTTCCTGCTAGTAAACAGTTTCAACGGTCCGGCCTTCAAGTGACAAATGCATGAACTTGAACAGCAGCAATGACTGGTTTGACTGTGGACCTCACAAAACACAGTTACTGACTCCAGCAGATAACGCAGCACCAAAACCATCACTGAATTTACTTAGGGCTTCACTAAATGTGGATTATGTGCCTTGCCGCTTTTCCTCCAGTTTGATATTCAAATGAAATACAAACTTTTATCTGAAAAGACCACTAGAAACAATCCAGTTGTTGTACACACCAGGACCATGGCAGCAGTTTCTGTTCTAACAAATGCAGTTCATTACTTTACTTGCAGACATTTGTACAGCATTAGATCTAGTGTGTAACAGCAAAAGCTCTCCAAACGAGAGTCTGGGGTGTTGAGCTGAAATGAAGAGAAAGAAGGTTATTTTGAAAGATGAGAAACTCTATTTCCAATGATTCCGTATGTTTTATGACTTTCAATTTCAGAAATAGGTAAAAAATTTCAAACATTTTTTTATTTTATTTTTTTACAATATTAAATTTTTTTTAATTAAGATTTACTGCTTTAGATCTCCTCTGCTACTACCAGATATTTTTAGCTTCTCTCGTCAGGTTTTCACATCAAATATACATTTTGCCATACTGTAAGTTTCTGCCATTATGAGCTAGTGCCAATGTTAATAATCTTCTGATTTTAAAAGCAAAACAAACACAGCGTTGCTTTCATCCACTGCCTGAAGTTATTCTGACCCTTCCCTGATCCTATGATGCTCAAGATTTTCCATTTATCTGTGGTTCTTTAAAGATATCTTTGCCAAGGAGAAGAAATCTGACCTGCTGTCATGTTGTTGTGCGCAACAACACAACAGAGTCATCCAATAAACTTGTCTTGCGAACGGTCCCAGCGTTTGAGGGTAATTCAGCTGTTGTTTTTTACCGGAAAATATATATAAAATAATAAAACAAGGTATTTATTTGTTTTTAATTGCAAAATGTGAAACTTAAATGACATTTGTTGTTTTTTGTGCATGTAAATTATTAAATGACTTGTTACATTTGGAGTAATGTAATTATCTTATATAAAGTATATGCGCAAATAAACTGTATTTGGCTTTATGGCAAAAAGACAAAACACATTACACAACCTGAGGATTGTTGTTTATCCCGTGTGTCCTTGAAACTATTGGATTCCTCAAACTGCAAGGACACATGTGGACAAGTTCTAAAAGCCTAAAAATATAGTCTTGGGTGTGAAAAAACACTACAATTTATAAATGAATTATAAAATAGACAGATATTAAAGCAGGACTATTTTTTGTCTCTTTTTATTTGTTGGTTATAAGTCTTGTGGTGGGATTCAGTGTTGAGTGGAGATGGTTGAGATCCTTCGTTTTCAAAGACATAAATAAGCTGTTTCAACAGCAAAGAGGGAAGGAAATAAGAGAATGAGTTATCATCACTTTATTGACTTCAGAGTTAACCAAACCTTAAGAACAAGATTTTTAAGTACTGGTTAGACAACATGATTGTACAAGCTGACACCTAATTACCCGATCGCAATGCAACCAAGTAAGAATTGATTGTCTGAACGAACTATTTCATGTTCAGTTTCTGCGTCGGAACATGAAAGAAAAACATTCATCACTGTCACGAGGAGTGCGACTGAGAAAGTGACACAAATTGTGAGGTCTGAAGAACAGAAAAAAAAGGGATTTTATACGCTAAAAAGAGACAAGAGGGTCAAACAGATTCAACTGAAGATTAAACTGAGTTCCACAATGAATAAATGTGTTTTCAGATAGGACAATCTTCCGTTTCAGTATATACTTTCAATGTGTGGAATAGTTATTACATTAATAACACATTAATACATTAATAATAATTCCATTATGTATTAATGAAAACATTAACATATATGACAGAATTGTTGTGTGGTGTGTATAAGGACATTTTGAATCACATCAGCCTGCTTTGTCATGCAAGCAGTGTCTTCTTTCTAATCCACAAGGACAAGTTATTATCTATCAGAGCAAACTGATCTGTCAGGGTTTTATTTATATTTTGATTATTGAAGGGATGCTTTATTAAATATAAATAAACAACTTTTTTCCCTCAAATGTTTACCATGTGCACTGTGTTTGCCTGCCTGCTTTGTTTTTCTGGAGACAAAAGGATGAATCGACCAAACCTGTTCTAACTACGTTCTCGTTAGTAAGAATGCAAGGCATGAAGAAGAAACGTCTCCTCCTTAGAGTCATAATATATAATCATGGTAAAGTTACACTGTAAAACATTAACAGATCTAACGTTATTTTAACAAAAGAACTACTTGTTCACTATTCATTAACAATGCCTCTGTGTTGTTTGGTTTAGTGTGAGGTTTATTAAAGTAGTGAGTAGAATTTGATTATATTTAATCAATACATTAAACAGCATTGAATAATCAATAAATTCTACCCAATGGGAACATCTTCATATTAACTGGTGTAAGTTTTTGTACAGGAGAAACTCAAACCTAATGTATGGGGTTCATTACCCATTTATGCCCTCTAAAACAGAATATAGCACATATTTGAATATCACAGCAATCATTTCTTCCCGTTTTTTTTATTTTTAGTTTAGGAAATCCAATAACCAGAATATCCAGAGATGTGAGCCATGTGAGTACATCAGTCAACCATGTGGTGACAGAAAGGACGGACTCCTTTTCAACAGGAGGAAACCAACAGAGTTTATTTCTGTCTTTAGGGCAAACATTCTAGCATATTCAAAGGTGAAAATGTATCTGTTTGTACTACAATCGATCAAAAATCTTTATTTATACAATAAAACTTGAATTTACCTAAAAAAGTGTATGAATTTCATAAGCAAAAATTCAGAAAAGTAAAATCGGAATGAAATAAAAAATATATAAAAAAACAAATATATACGTTAAAATTAAACTGCAATCCAAATGCTGTGTGCTCATTTAGAGCAAAAGTAAGACTCAGAAGAGCCACCACTCAATCATACAACAAAACATCCTACACAAGCACATTATCCACAACGGATCCTTTTTACATACGGCCTTTTAAGAATGTTTTGCCCCTTAATACAGGCCGTATTATGGACCGGGCCAGTGGGGCCGGCACCCAGGGCCCAAAGAGTCCAGGGGCCTAAGGGAATCGAGAATCATTTTGTTTATATAGCGCCAATTTACAACAGATGTCGTCTGAAGGCGCTTTACAAGAAAATCTATTTAAAACAAAGATACATCATAAACAAATCAATTAGAAAAAAGTTTCCAATCTAAGGAACCCCAGCAGATTGCATCCAGTCATTGACTTGCAGCAATCTGGGAGGGCCCAAAGCGCTGCAGATGCTGATGCCAATTGCGATGTCAGAATTCCGTTAATATCTAGGATGTTATGATTACTCACACTGTTATAGGGCATTTCTGAAGAGAACTGAGAGAGAAGGGTAATATGAATTGAGCGGGGGAGGACAGGGACTGCAATCAGGGGGCCCCTGGGGGACAGCAATCAGAGGGCCTCTGGACTATGGGGGACGGCAGCCAGAAGGCTCCTGGGCTGGCCCTGCTGTAGTGCCTCTCGTGACTACTCCTAAGGAAGCCCTAACTTTTACCAACTAAGGGTTTAAGGAAGTAGGGGGGAATACTTTCAGAGGGCTCTACAGTTATGAAAGCCCCTGCTGACTGTCGCAACCTCTGCCTATGTGGGGGCCCTAGGGAGAGCCCCAATGGGAGAGCATTCTGTTAAGAGAGCCCTCTAAATTACAGACCCATATCTAATCTTCCTTTTTTATCTAAAATCCTTGAAAAAACTGTTGCTAATCAACTGAGAGAGCATTTGTGGAATAATGACCTATTTGAAGAATTTCAGTCAGGTTTCAGAGGTCATCATAGCACTGAAACAGCTCTCCTTAAAGTCACAAATGATATTCTCATGGCCTCAGACAAAGGACTCTTGTGTATTCTAGTTCTGTTAGATATCAGTGCTGCTTTTGACACAGTCGATCGCAATATCCTCATAGAAAGGCTCGACCACACTGTAGAGATCAAGGGAACAGCACTAGGCTGGTTCAAATCGTATTTGTCTGATAGATCCCATCTAAATTACGTATCTTCTCCACATTGCAAGTTTACTTGTGGAGTACCACAGGGTCCTGTACTTGGCCCAATTCTATTTACTATATACATGCTCCCTATTGGTAAAATCATCAGACAGCATGGTGTTAATTTCCACTGTGATGCTGATGATACACAACAGTATTTATCTATAAATCCTGATGAATCCAGTCAGTTTGGTAGATTACAGGCATGTCTAGATAACATAAAAATGTGGATGACTTTAAGCTTTCTGCCCAAATTGGCCTCTGGTAAAAATAAAGAACCTTGATTTTATTTTCGATCAGGATCTTTCAAGTCCCATATTAAAACAGGTCTGTAAGATTTCTTTTTTTCACCTTAGGAACATAGCAAAAAATAGAAATATTCTCTCTAGGACTGATGCTGAAAAACTAGTCCATGCATTTGTTACTTCAAGGCTGGACTATTATAACTCTTTATTAGCAGGAAGTTCTAAAATGCAATTAAAAATCTACAGTTGGTCCAAAACGCTGCAGCAAGACTTCTGATGAAACTTAAAAAGATGAGAACAAGGGCTGAGATGCTGCCAGTGACATTCTACAACTGCTACTATAAACTCTGTTTTTCCGTATCTTTTGCATCTATTTTAGTTTTCTGTCTCTTCAAACCCCCAGTCGGTCGTGGCAGATGGCTGCTTGTACTGAGCCAGGTTCTGGAGGTTTCTTCCTGTTAACGTGGAGTTTTTCCTCTCCACTGTCGCTACAAGCATGCTCAGTATGAGGGATTGCTGCACTTTGTGCCACATATTTCTGCAACTTAGAACAGTCTGATATGATACAAATTTTCGATCGGTGGGATGCAAATGTTAGGTTAACTCTTACTGATACAAATTATAAAACTTAAATGTTTTCTCCAACCAAACAACAGCAGTAAAAAATAAAAGCAAATCAATATTGAAACTTTATGACATCCACATCCCTTCAACAAAGCATTTGTAAAATATTTCCAGGTTGAATTCTAGTAGTCTTCAGCATGGGTCTGCATAAACCTCATGCTCGTCGTGCTGGAAAAAGCTTGAAATTTAAAAAGATTAAACAGCTATCTAAGAAAATTTTTTAAAACAGGATTGTTTACATAAACCAAACTGCCTCAAAGTTATTAAACTTTATTTATAGAATAAATACTGATTCTGATGCTGCTGCAACCATTTTATAAGGCCAGAAGGGGGGGCTCGATTACAACAGGAGAGAGAAAAAATGTTTTGCCACACAGTCAAGATATTAATATGCATTTATTTTTTTTAAGAAGCAATTTTAAAGATGCGTCAGATTTGGTTAAAAGACATAAGAGAAACAGAAAAATAAATATCATAGATACAGATGCATGAGTACTTATTCTTACTGAATAGTTTACATGAAACTAATAGAAAAACTAGAGGGAGAAGAACCCTTTAATTCCCAGAACCAACGCCTTGCTTCTTCCATAAATATTCAGTAAGGCCGCAGAGGAACGTCCACGGGGCTGTTTAGTGGGACGCGGCTCTCCTCTCCTCGGTCCAAACAAGCTATTTAAAGCGAACGAAGGTAAATCTCTGTCCCATAAACGTCGAGCACATCTGAGCCAATGAGAGGCCCCGACCGCGACGGGCTCAGCCAATCACCGCGCAGCGCGAGGAGCCCAGAGGCCGAGGCGACGCGCTCGTCGACCGTGGAGCGGAGCGGCGTCCTCCTGCTCGGCGTTACCAACTTCTAAGGGTTCCTTTCGTTTCCTAGCGACGCGCGGTAAGTTCAGCTAAGTTATTTTTTTTTACATCACGGCTCAGTTTTTTATTGTTTTATGAGAGAGAGAAAAAAAAAACGGTTTGCGTAAAGTTCAGGTAAAACTTGGCCTCGTCGCTCTCCGTTGTTTTTCTATCACAGAGAAGCAAAAGTTCTTCTAAAAAAGGGGAGAAAAAACTCATTTTTAGTTGTTTTTTTAGCTTTTTACAACAGTTTGTTTTCCATTCGTTGTGGCTTCCTGACCTAATCGGGACCTGAACTTGAAATAACCTCCGAAAGGAAGAATAAACACCCACAAAGTCGGTTTAGCCTGGTTTGTTTGGCAGTGTTTAGCTAGCAAGCATGAACCTCCTGCCCCTCATCAGCTGGTCTAAAAACTTAATGTGTTCTACACGCTTTTTTCTCTACCCCATTTCATACCTGAAGCGTTATCCTTTCATTTCTACCCATTATCCCTTTGGCACGTGTGGATCTAAAGTGTTCATCCTGTCTCTTCTTGGTATAAAACTATATATTTATAATCAAATATCCATAAATCTCAGCTGGAGTTTAAAATTTGTGTTTTCCATTACACCTTGTTTCCATTTGACATCCATTTCAAGGCATAAACAAATCTGAAAGTGGATCATAATACATGCTGATTATGATTGAAAGAATATCTGGGTAGGTAAGAATTTGTTTATGCTCCATTCATACTCCTGTGTTATATCAGATCATGAATTTAGACAAAGTTTTTGACCAATCAAGGTCTGTTTAATAAAATAAAAATGGATAGCTCAATTGGAATGTCACCAGATTACTAATCCAAAGCTCATGGGTTCAAATCCAGGGCAAAAGTACACCACAGCATCCAGTGTGGGTCCTTAGGCAAGACCCTTTGCGCTACTCCCTACCTGGCGCCTGCAAAAATGGCTGCATCGGTGTGGTTTACACCAAAAACAATTTCCTATGGGATCAATAATCAATAATATAAATAATAATATTATTATTATTTGAATTCACGATGAACCAAAGTTATAAATATTAATTTCAACATTTAGGTTGGTCAAAATAACTCGCATCTTGGTTTAGGGGTTGAGCGTCTCTTTCACATTCATAGTAAATCAGATCCGCCCTTGTGTATCTAAGCAATGTTAAGTTTTCCCTTTTTATAAATGAGTATTTCAATACATTCTGAAACAAAAATGCACTATTATGTGGACGTCTTACTTGTATTTGACTTCAATTGAATGCTATTAAACTTAAACTATGCAAAACACTTGGTTCCTGTTTGTTTAGGTGCTTATCTCCATTTGGGCCACTTAAATAACAATAGGTGGTGGCAAACTATGACTATAAATCTAAAGCTGGCTACAAGGGACCTGCTGCAGTTGGATTTTGTTACTTTTCCCTGCAGTGCTTTGTTAGTCTGTTGTAGAAAACACAGCTTTAAACATCGGCTGTCAAAGCTGATTTGAAACTAATCCCCGGTGGCTACGAAATGCTCGGCGGATCCTCGAGGAACTTTTCTGCATTTCATCCTGTCTTTTTATTTTTTTTATTTTTTAGGTTTATGTCTGCTTTTTTTTCTTCTTCTTCTTGTTTCGCATTTATTCATTATTCCCCTTTCTGTTTTCGCAGGAGTTAGCAGCCCGGAGGACCGATGGGGGAAATCGAGGGTTCGTATCGGGTTCTGCAGACCCCCGGCACGAGGCTCGGAGCCCAGTTCAACGCCGGTATCAGCACCTTGGAGCCAGGCCAACACCTCGGTGGCAACATGTTCGGCGGCAGCAAAAGCCATAAGCTCGAACCCCAAGTCCGTGTGCAGGGATTGGACGACTCAGAGGAGTTCTTTGACATAGACGTGAGTTTCGGCAGCTGTTACGCCCGGGTCATCGTTCACAATCCCCCTCGCCCTGTTTTATTTACTCTGAGATAAGCTTGCAGTTTGTTACACAGCAGGCTGCATGTCTGTTACCCTGCTTGCGTGTGGCTTTGGCGTGGTGACAGCTGCCGCATGGCTTTGGTGCTAAAATCCCCTCCTCTTAAGGCCTCTCATTGCTTCGAGCATTGTGACCCTATCCGGGACAATTTTTTTTCCATGGCTTTAATTTCTGCTTTACACTGAGCACTAAGTGAAGAGCTGCAGCATTGTGCACTTTTCTTTTTAACTAAAACTCGCCTTTACACTGGCTTTATTTATTGATGTGCCCTGACTTAAGCAATGTTCCTTTGCTTTCCGGTTGTAACTCTGCATTTTGCAGCAGGGGCAACTCAGCGGACAAATAGGAAGCAATAAGGAACCCACTATATCAGTGCTTGCTTCCTTTCGTTTCCTGCTGTGAGAACACCATAAAAGAGGATCTAGGCAAAAATATTCACTTCAATGGTCGATTTATGGAGACGTGCGACACTGGCTCAGGGTGCTGCTAATTGAGTTAAAGATGGAATATTTGTTCCTCTCCCCAGGTGTCCTAAATCCTCGTGCAGCCACAGCAATAACTGCTCCAGCCGCCGCAGTTAGGCAGCACCGCTTAAGACGGACGGCTTCTAATCGTATCCGCCATATGTTGTTTCAACGTCTGATGCTGACGGACAGATTTAAAGTTTGATTTCCAAGAAAATGGCGCAGCCTTTAGTTCAATTCACAGAGAAAATGGTGTTGATGGGAAGAGGGTAGACAAAAATACGTTCATGTAAAAAAAAAAAAGGGGGGGGGGGGTGACAGCCGTCCTGTTGTCAAGCAGACTGTAGTTTGGCAAGACCAAGATGGCTCTGTGAGAGGCTCTGTTGTTCGTCCACATTGCCTCATGTGTCTGTTCATTCATCCTGAGGAGCCGTGGGCCGGTGGGAGAATAGTAGTTCTCTGCTGAAACTCTGTTTGGCATTATTTTCATTTGGTGGAGAATCCTGCAGTATAATAGCGCCCTGCAAAGGTCTTGAAACTGTCTCAGGTTTGTTCATGCTCCTGTGGCCTGGTCAATATAGATTTAAAACCTTTTTTGATATTACTTTTTTATCACGTTACCTTGCGGTTCTGCCCTGAGGATCATCATTTGGAGCTTTCAAGCAATCAGCAGTTTTAATTAGTCGCAATAAAAATGGCAATTCCTATCATGTCAAGAAATCTAACACATTATTAATAAACTTATCAATAATCCTAACACGCTAAGACTACAAACCCTCACGCGTTCTATTAGGATTTTGCGTTACAGGCAGACACAAAGTAGGACAAAACTGTGTGTTTTCTAGTTAAAGACCTTTTTAAAGGAGGGACATCTCTTTGCATTCTGCCTTCTTTACTCTGACACCCCTAAACAAAATAAACCGAAGCCATGTACCGGTTAAATTGTTGTTGTTTTTGTCCACCTCACAGCTGCTTAAAACCCTAAAAAAATGCTATAGAATGTATGGCTATAACATGACATCTGTAACAAATATGAATGCTCGGTGGTGTAGGCGTCGACTGAAGCTGCACTTCCCTGCTACTGTCAACGGTTTATTCAAACAACAACCGCAGGCAGTCACAGAAAGTAAACTCCATTCGTTGTCGGACTAAAAACGCAGTTTACTGTACTTTGGGATTGCAATATCAGTGCTCGTATTATTTATAATGCGGAGGATGTTTTGGAAGCACAGAGTAGAAAGAGGAAAGGAGAATGAACTGCTTCTATTTAATGCAATTTGATCAATGAACCACAGAATGCAAACTTTCTCCTCATTTCTTTCCTTTTTTCACCTCTTGTGAGTATTAAGAATGGTGGAAACGTGCCGTGTGCCCACAAAGTACATATAAACCAGATAACCGCATTGCTCCTCGGTCAGTTAACCTTTGTCACGGTTACCTGTCATCATAAGTAGACATTTCCCTGCATAGCTCCTGTTCACTGGCTCCTCCCACGGCCGGCACAGGAGAATGCTCAGCCTTGTGGTTTCTGGACAGCGGAGGAAGGTCTATAAAGTCAGGGAGACACAGGCTCTCTTTATACAGCAGAGCCAGCCCCTTCTCTAGCCCTAGCTTCTCACTCAACTTTCAGACTTTCAGGAAAAATAAATGTCCAGGGGGTTGGGTTGGTAAAACGTAGCAGCGTGAAAAAGCCCACTGGAGGGAGGGAATCAGCTTTGCTGTGCTGTTGGCAAACAAGCATGTAAACGAAGCAGGCTGACAATAAAGTAGGTGGAAGGAAAAGAAAAGCGAGCAGAAGTAAAGGAGCAGCGTCTCGTGTTCAGAGAGAGCGGGGAATGTGGGGGATGGTGCTCACACAGCAGTGCAGCATCGCTTGAAACTTTGGCCCAGGAATTTCAACCCCTTTTGTTGATGTTGAGCTCACATTTGGGTTCATCTGTCTGTTTTACTGCCGTGTCTGCGTGGTTCAAGTGTGCTGGGTTTATGCTGTAAACTACATTGCTATATATAAAATGCAATGTAGTTTCCTCTTACGGTCTTAGCCTCCGATTCAGTGTAAAAAATAATCAGAAAACATAAACAAATGTTGACAGTGGGCAACATGACACACGTTAACCAGAGGGTCATTCCTTTTTAAAACCCCAAACAGTCTAAAGAAATGTAAAAGATGGATCAAGGCCTGCGGCTGATCGACAGTCACTAGCATGTTCGTTTGTAAGGTAACTGCACATAAAGCTTCCATTTCTTTATAAAGCTTAATGGTTAAAGCAACACTGAGTAACTTTTCAACTTTCATGAAATATTTTCATAACTTTTGTGATTGTAAGTCGACTTAAAGCTCATTGAATGACATCTCTGTCCTTTCCCAAAGGGGACCGTATCCCTTTAACCGGCATTAAGAAAGTTTGAGGGTGGCAGGAACCCTGCCACACAAAACATCTAGAAATGGTCCGACTGCTTTACGGCATTCGTCACTTCCACCATTTCTTATCTTCAACAACATTATATGACATTGTTTCACCACAATTAAGATTCATTGCTACTCATCTTTGCGCTGGTGCTCATGGGAAATGCAGTCTTCCTTCAGGGTAAAACTGCTATGGTCCACACTGGGTTGGCAAAATCGACCAAAACTGAAACGTCTTTAGTGTTACTTTAAATCTAAGATTAATTTGTAAGCATAGTTTTGCTTGATTGGATTTTATAGGTATAGTTTCTTTTTAAAGCAGTAACACACTTCACTTCACTTCACAAGCATGTTTCCTGCAAATACCTTTAAGGACTTTTAAAAAAAATGTGTTGCCTGCATCTTTGTCTTAACGTAGCGGATAAGCCAAAAATGTCTCACGTAATAATTCCTCCTCTGTCATTACAATCAGAGCGGTCACGTCAGTTCCAATTTTTTCACCCTTACAAGGACTGGTGCCACTAAATCAGACACACATCTTTTAGTTTTTAAAAGTATTTTATACAACTTTTAGGTCGTTGACATTAGACATGCCTCATGATTCTGCAACCGAAGAAGCTAGACTTGGTAAACCTGGATGTAAACGGTGGCTGAAGCAAGCAGGACTGACTTTTGGTTCCTTCATCTTGTTATGATCTTGTGATCTTGCTCAGGTTGGAAATTGATCCGCTGACGGCGACGTCCATTGTTACTCCTGTAAACGTTGCCGTGCTGTGTGACATCTACCTTCTTCTGCAGGTCCCTTCGGGATCGTGAGCCGTTCGCACAGAAGTCTCACGGTCGCCTCAGTAGTTTAGTAGTATGAACCACCATGCAAAGAAAAACCTACTTTTACCCCAAAACCACAACAGTAGCACTTTTTCCTCCTTTCCTTTCTTCTTTCCTACTTTCCTTCCTTTCTGCCTTCTGTCTTTCTTGTTCCCTGGTCCTCCCTACTCTTTCCTTGGTTTCAGTTTTTGTCGATCACAAGAAATATGAGCCATTTATTTGAAGTGAACTTTTATATCGTAAAATGAAATTGTGGACTCGGGACAGGTAAATGTTGCAAAGTCTGAAACATGAACATGGAATAAATGAAGAGAACCTGTATAGTCATTGTGAAAAATAACTCTAGTTTGCCTTTTATTACAGATCAAGTTATCGAAATATTGTGTTGTGAAGAAATGAGCTTCTGTATTAGTAATGCATCATAATCCTAGTTTTTTCCTGTCTTTTGTTAACACTGTCTGCAGAAAAAACTAGCTTTGCTAAAAAGAAAACAAAAAGTTTATCCTTCAGTTTAAAACAGCATTCATCTACACAATAGTGGGACTCTGAGCTGGAAAGCTGTTTATTACGTTTAAACTGCACTCTGTTGGGTCAAAGAACCAATTGTAGCAATTATAACTTTATTAATCAAATCAAATCAAAAATACTTTATTTATCCCACAGGGAAATTAAATGTCCTACCTAGTAATTTCAGCTAACATTAGTATTTGAGCTAATACTTGCTTATACACTACCGTGTGTGTAATACATCAACTATATTAAGGTAAGTTAACATGCTGATGTTAACCTACATGCTAACATTAGCATTTTAGCTAATTTTGATGTATGAGCTAAACTTTACATATTGAATGCAGACATTAGGTGCCAGTCAGCATGTAATTAAGTCCCCACATACTATTAATAGCATTTAAGCTAATGTTAGCATTTTACCTAATACTTGCTTATAGACTACCGTGTGCTTCATATATAAATTATATTACTATAAGTCAACATGCTAATGACAACCTACATGCTAATGTTAGCTTTATAGCTAAGAAAACATTTAAGCTAATTTTGATGTAAAAGCTAAACCTAGCATACTGAATGCAGGCACCTTCAAAATTTCTTCAGGAATTCTCTAGTTAGGTTCCTGTCATGCCATAGCATAGGAGATGTCCAATGTGGACCAAAATTACACTGAGAACAACAACACACATGAAGACTTCGGTTTTACTACAAAAAAGACAAATATAAAAGCTGGAAATCTTCTAAGGTTTGGGTTCAGGTACGACTGAACTCTTCAGGGGTGTGTGGTTTTAGCAGGAAGAGGGCTCACGATTGGTTTGGCTTTCTCCATCATCACCAGGTTGTAGCACAAAGGGTGTGGATGAAACTATTTTCTACATTAACATTTCAGCCGTTAATTCAGGCAACGGATTGGTGCATGGCTTTAATACGGGTGATGCTGGGGAAGCCAACGTTACGCATATCTGCGTCGTACTTTCACATAAATGCACCTGAGCGAGAGAGATTTTTTCAGGGAAACCAGTCACTCAAGTCAGGAGAAATCGATAGGATGTTTGATCACAGAAATCCAAGCAGCATTCTTTCAGCTGTTGGTTATAATGGAGGGCAGCTGGCGTCAGCGCTCCACTTTACATCTGCTCACCAACTGACCTCAGAAACTAACTTCCTCAGTAGTTATAAGACACTACAGCCATGGATCCACTCCCAACAGGAGTCAGCTGTTGCATAACAGGACCAACAGAAACCCATCCACCCCACTCAGAGTGTCACAATGAGCCATTTTATAACGGCGTCCTTAGGAATGTTAAAATGGCTCGAGTTAGAAACGGGAGCAGAAGGTCACCTGTGAGCAACCTAACCCTGATTATCGGTGAATACTGTTTATCCGCCAACATAGGCTGTCTTCAGATGTGGTCTTGAGCCGGCTGTCTGGGGAAAAAAAGATATGAGATATTGATGTGAGAGAATAGGAAAGCTCTTGCAACTCTAAGCTTAAATCGGTATATTTCTGACAAAATGCAAGCCCCAACACACCCCTGCTGCCGACGGGAGAACCTGGGATGAAACCTGGCTCAACCTGTCCCACAAGGTTGAGATTTGAATGTGGGTTAGACAAGATTTTGCTGCTCACCTGTTTCCTTTCTCTTTATTTTTTTGTTTGTCTTTTCAACGCATGTCCTCCCCCACACCGATGCTTGTATTTCAACATCCTACCTACCAGTAGCAAACGGCACACCCAAGGGAAAGCCTCTGGTCTCCCAGAGAAACATCTGTCTGTCATAATCCCTTCTCCTTTCGGAGCTCGATTAGGTGACTCTGTGACACGATGAGATCGCGGCCCACAAACCACAAGCTGGGTGTGAACACGCACTCTCCAACCGCTGATGTCTCAGCTTTAGAAGCTCTGTGGACAGTGAGCCTCAGACTTTCTGATTCATTCGTGGCTACACTGGGAAACTTTGGTAGATTTAAATAAACTTTGACGTGCAGCAGAGAGATAAAGCAGCAGCTTTAAAAATAGCTAGCTTAAAAATTCTAATTAATTAATTAAAAACTAAAAACCATATCTAGAAAACGTTTGAATCGTCAACGTCAAGTTTTTAAAGTTTAGCTGTTTATATGAAAAGTTTTACTGGCTAGAAAATTTAAATTATCACATATTTTCTCAATGGTTTCAAATGTTTTGTTTCTTCAAAAGTCCTTTACGTGTCCAACAAGAATTTTCCACAGAAATACATTAGAGTGGACATATTAACCTACTTAGGTGCTGAAATGGGTAATATCAAGGTAAACTGCAGGGAATCAAGTTTGTCTTCATATACTGTACAATCAACCAATTAATTTAGTCAGATTTTTGACATTCTGAATAGCTGTAATGGTAAAAAAGTGTATTGCCATTTCCGCTTCAGCACCAAAAAGCAGAAAATAACGTCAAAATCCCGGAAACGTTTGTTAATTATAGGAAGTTCTTTCAAATTTCCCCGTTCCTTCAACCTTTTCTAATTCCATACCTAAAAATAATCCTAAAAATGTTGAAGGAAAAACGGCTCCAACGGACAATTTTCCCAAAGTACTAAAGAAAAAAAAGAGGCTATGTTGAATTAAAGTTTCTCATTTGAGAAACTTTAATTTCACAAATGAGAATTTTCTGCAGATGAACCCTTTAAAACCTTTTTTTCTTTATACAGTAAACCCTGGTTTTTCGTGGGGGGGTGACATTCCCAAAAAGAACCCGTGATAGGTGAAATCTGCAGTAATGTAACTTTTATTTTTGTACCATTGTTACACAATGAAATCTTCTACAAGCCACTGAAACCGAACAACAAAACCTGTTTTCTGGCTCAAGAATCTGTTTCACAAACAAACGTATAAACGTTTTCTTACGAAAAAAAGGAGGGGGAAAAGGTTTTCTTGTAAATAACTTGTTGAAAGTATTAATTTGAATAAGTCAATACAAAGTACTGTAGGACAAATTGTGACTTGGGCTCATTTCACCGTTCCTCTTACTCCGCTTCGTTCAGCCAATCAGGAAGCAGAACACAATTCCCTGTGGCATCAAACAGAAGCCGTGAAAAGTGAACCGCGTTATGGCGAGGGTTCACTGTAAATCCCTCAATGAAACGTCGGTCGATTTTAGTCTGTTTTCATTTGTTAATAATAATAATTACCACTACAGACGGTAAGTAATGTTTGCTTTTCTGTTTTAGGGTTTTCTGATTGTTTGCTCTGCTACAGCTGCTGTTTTCATTATGCTAATCCCTTTAAATTGCCCCGCTGCTAAAATGTGTTTTATGAAAAAGAAAATTTTGTTTTTAAGTTTCTATTTCTCTTAAAACAATCTGCTCCTTCACAGGCTAAATGAGCTAAACGCATGTCTCAAAATGTCCTTGTCCTATAGCTCCACACATCCCTGTGCTTCCTCTTAATGTTAACACCTCTCTTATCCAAAAAATCGAATATCACTCAAAAACCACATCTGTACAAAAAACAAGCCTGGTAGAATTGAACTATTACTACATCAAAAAAGTCTGTTTGGGGGCACACTCCTGTCCCCACTTCGATAAACCAAAAATGAGCTGATTTCTGTCTAATCTTTTATTGTGTAGCTTTAGATTTGGATCCACTATGGCTACTATACATCACGTTCCTTTCATAGCGGCCCCTGGTTTAGTAAAAACCTCATCCCAGTTGGAGTTGGTTGTCCCTCCCTTCCAGGTCTGTTGAGGTTGTAATTTTAAAACATTCCTGCTCGGGGTTAATGAGGCGACTCCGAAAATAAAGCCAACACTGACGGGGCTTTGTTATTAACGTCACTTTAAAGACACGTTTAGCTCAAGTCTGCCACTGCGCTCCGGTTTGGCACCTGTGTTTACTTTTTTTTTTTAAGACCATATGGCTCGCTTTGCACTTTTCACTTCATCAAATGACAGCAGGAAGGAAACCCTCACATAATCTGATTGAATGTCTGTGTAGATTTGGGTTTTGTTTGGGCTCTACGTTAGAAAGGCCGCATCTCGCCTGCATTCTTCACATTTGCTCCGTGTTTTCATACCGATGTTGCCTGGAATGTGTGTTCGGTTTGAGTCGAAGCTAATGGATTTAAACACGTTAGCTTTTTGTCATTTGTTTTAGAGCAACCTAAATAAATCAGTTTTTTGTTGTTGTTTTTTTTAACGAGAGATTTCCACATTTGCCGATGGCGTGTCTGTAGATCTCACCTGCGATTCTTCTCTGAATGCAACGTGACCGTATCAAAGTAATGAAAAGAGCGAATACGGGAAGTTTTTTCTGGCGGCCTCGGAGCTGCTGTACCTCGCTTCAGCCGACGCTGCGCAGTTCTTTTTATAAAGCTTTTTTATAAAAATACTATTTTTACATTACTACCAGATGTTTCAAGCTATAATTTTCTCAACAACAGTCTGGCCATCCAAACCTCAACTGCAATGCGCTCCCAGTACATAGTAATTAGTCGTTGGTTTAGTGAAAACCAACCCTGGAGCACTTGGAAGGTAAACCCCCTGCAGATTTGGTGCTAAACTCCACAGCCGTGCAACTCTGAGCATATTTTCTGTGTTTTAGCGGCTCGTTGTCTGCGACACGGACACCGTTTGAATCAACAGATGGAGCGTACAAACTCGTAAAACGCAATCAAGTCAATCGCTTCCAGATGGCGAGGATTTTCTTCACAGAAGGCTTTTCTGTGAGGGTCTCTGGTAGTCAGATGTGTCCACTGTAAATGTTTTATTTCTTTTTCCACTCAAAGTTATATTCCTTTTGTCGCTTTAGGGCTAGCTGATGATGCATCACAGGGGAGGGGATGGATATTAGAGATCCTTGCTAGATGAAAGCAACGCCTGAGTCTGCTTTCCTTCTCTGTCTTGCAGCCGAGGAGTCTCGGGCAGAACCTCCTCAATGACGTTTTCCGCAGAGGCAACATCATCGAAAGGGATTACTTTGGCGTCGAGTTTCAGAACATGCAGATGAAATGGGTACGTACTCGATGTCTTTCACTACCACTGTAAAGTGCCCTGTAAAAGTGTACTTTTAAACATGTCCGCTTACTACCACAAACCTTTTATTGGGCTGTTTTATTAGGACCGACAGAAAGCAGTGCATCATTTAGAAATGGAGTGGGACTTTATAACTGTTTTGAATGGCTATATAAGGACGTATGTAGAGGGTGACATCGATTTGTATTAACCCCATCTGTCCAGTTAAAACCTTGCTTTAGAAGTCACTTATTGCTAGGCCAGCTGCGCTGTTGTGTTGTCTAATCTCTGTTAGTCAAAAGGAAAAAAAAAAATGTAGAAGAATTGAACAATTTGGCCTGGATTCAAAACCCTGAGTGTGAAAGAGCGAGAAAAACACTCCTGACATGTGGCGGTGGCTGCATCATGCTCTGGGAATGTTTGTTTTAAGAGGGACAGCAAGTGTTCGATGTGATCTGATGTCAGGATGGGTGGAGCTAAACAAAAACCTGTCCGTCCTGGACGATTAAAAACTGTTGAAGGCTACTGGAGACGGCCGGGCAGCTTCAGCCGAACGACTCAGTCTACGGCCAGAGCGCCCGTATTACGCTTTTGCTCGAATGTGTTAGAACGACCGCTAGTCAGACCTTTTTACCTGTTATTCAGAAAACCTTCCCACTACTCCGATCCAGCTTTAGCTCATATGCAAACACGTAGTTTGCATACGAGTCTGCCAGATCGAAACCGTTCAATACTCCCCCC
>JAVLVB010000098.1:27266-44440 GCA_032876305.1 Orestias chungarensis | reverse complement strand
GGAAGTTACAGTTTACTTTTATGTCATTTAATGATTACCTTGTTGCTCCGAATTAGTAGAAACAGTTAAAAAAAGTGTCGTTTTCACTGAGGTTGAGTTGGGAATCTCTGATCTCTGCAGTTTTTTTAAATGTAGTGCCACCTTGGAGCTTTTATAAATCAACATACCCATATGTTTGATACCGACGGATCTTTACAGACAAAAGCGTGTGATAGCTGCTCTAATTTATGATTGATTTATTATTAATCATTAAATTATTTGATTTTGATGATGAACAATAAGATGTTCATTGGCGTGCTAGAAAGGTTCAGAGTCTTGGTTAAATAATTTACTGCAAGATGTGTTTTAATGGATCCTGATCAGCCACAGATGCAGAAATGTGTAAACGAATTCTGGGTAAGAAAGTTGCTCAATACGGTTTCTTGTTGCATAATCATTCATCAATCAGAAACGGCTCTAATGGTGCAGCTGAGAAAGTGTAACTCGCCTCCCAAGAAGGAGAGACAATAGCTTATAGTCCCGCCGCCTCACAGTGAGATAGTCCTATTGAGTTTCATGGCAAACAGCAGTAAAACCCAGACCTGGAGTAGCTGAAAACATGAAACTCTGTGCGTCCCTCTAGGTTTGGCTGGAACCAGCAAAGCCGATTGCGAGACAAGTCAGACGTAAGTGACATTTAAACCGGGTAAAAATCCACCTGACAGAAAGAGGAATTTCAACATTTGTGTTATTTACTCTCCAGGACCCGGAAATACGCTGTTTCGACTTTCTGTGAAGTTCTTTCCCCCCGATCCCGGTCAGCTGCAGGAAGAGTACACCAGGTAGTCGATAAAAGCCTCAAAAAATCATCTACAAATGTATAAATTCTGATTAATTCTAAACTGTATTGTTATACTCCCTGTTTAGAGATGCGAGTCTCCTCCCCAGGAAGTTCTTGGTTGACCTAAAATGTACTGCACATGTAATCTGTCACGGCTGTGAATCATTTTAGACTTGCGCTTCTTCCTACAGGTATTTATTCTCCCTGCAGGTGAAGAGAGATCTGATGGAGCGCAGCTTGATCTGTACGGAAAATACCGGAGCACTGCTGGCCTCACACCTTGTTCAGTGTATGTTTAAATCTACAGTAGTTGTGGTCTATATAAGTGTTGATTTAAAGACATGCAGGAAAATCCGTTGTACTGTCCTAAAAATCCAAATATCTCTTTAAGTACCTTTTTTATATAATTAGCGTTTCCTCCGACTACGCAGACAGAATCTTAACGCTTCCTCTTGTGTAAACTCCAGCGGAGATCGGAGACTACGATGAGGCGGCAGACATGGAGTTCCTGAGGGCAAACACACTTTTGAGTTATCAGCACAAAGTGAAGGAGAGAATCATGGAGCTCCACCGCATGCACTCGTAAGATCCAGCCTCTACTCATTTGTTTCTCGTCTAAAAAGCCACACATCTTGTCGTACCTCGATGTTTCAGCCTAATCCTCGCCCAACACTACCTGGAATCACTCAAAATAGTTAACACAGTCAGGTTTTTGCCTTTTACTCCAGGGTACAGAGTTGGCAGCCATGTTTGCGGTTTTAACAGCTCCCGAGTGCAAAGCTGATTTGCTTTCACCTCGTGATTTCTAATGTAATTTTACACATCTCTATTTAAACACGTGCCTCATCACAGCTTGACCACTCTAACCACAATACTGTGGCTTTTGCTACACATTCAGCTGCTGGGGAAAATGATGATGATGATGAGTTACTTTCAAATCTTGACACCGAGTCCACGTTGAGTTTAGGTCCTACCAGGACTGATCTGCACGTTCGGTTGAAGCTGTATCCTTGTACCTCTGGCTGTCGGTTCAGAGTTGTTGAACTTTTGATCCAGTCATCTCTGTTTTGTTCACTAATGTTCTGCATTAAACCTCGAACGCCGTTGCAGGACTTCTGCATCCATGCTTGGATTCATCGTTATGTTTTTATTTCAATTTTAATTGGGATAAGATTAAAAGGAATTGCAACAGTTGTGAAACCGTCACCTTTCTGAGAAAACTGTTTTTAAATGGTTCAAGTTATCAGTGTTGTTGAAAGATGAGAAGCTCGGTTCTGTTAGAGAGACCTGCCAGTGCTTGTGTTGCCTCCTCCCATCCTTAGTCTCAATTGGAGACATAGACACAGTATTTGTGTTGCCATTGTGAGCTTATTCTATTATCTGATTATGACAAAATAAAAAAAAGAAGCTACAGGCGTCGTTTTTCCGTTTAGTGGTAAACGTTGGCACAGTGCGCCTACCCAGTTTGCTGAGACAGCGTGTTCCTGATGAGATGAACTGTAACCACGAGTCCAACACCCCCACTCCTTTCGTTTTAGAGTTTAACACTGCACTTTTCCCACAACCAGCCTCTAAAGGAGCGCAGTACTACCTCTTGGCTAATAGAGCCCCCCCCCCCCAAAAAAAACCCCAGAAGAAAGACTTGAGGGTTTTCTAAAGACTTCAGCTAATCTCTTTCCTGGGTTTTCAGAGTGGAAGCACAAGCAGAGAGTCCCCTGCTCTAATCCCGTGCTCTGGTTAGTCTATTAGCCATAAGGTCAGTGGGGCAGGGGAGGGCTCTAAGGAGATTCTGCTGCTTAAAGGATGAGCAAAATGAAAATTGAGTGATGATGGAATGGATATGTTTCAAACACGTCGTTTGCTTTGTGATTACGTACTTTATGTGCCTGGAAGGAGACTTCAAGATCTGATGAAAACATTTAGTTGTTGGTATTTGAAGTAAACATGCTTTATATTCTGATTCTTGTTATTATCTTTAAACCAGGGGCCAAACTCCTGCCGAGTCGGATTTCCAAATCCTCGAGATTGCCCGCAAACTGGAAATGTACGGTGTCCGTTTTCACGAAGCGGCTGACAGAGAGGGCACCAAGATCAACCTGACCGTCGCTCACATGGGCCTTCAGGTTTTTCAGGTGATTAGTGCGGCGATTGCGGTCACCACTCTCTGATCGGCCGCCTGACTTTCCCCGTTTTCCTGTTCTTGCCATGCTTCTTAAATAGGGCAACACAAAAATCAACACCTTCAACTGGTCCAAGATTCGCAAACTGAGCTTTAAGAGGAAACGTTTCCTCATCAAACTCCACCCTGAGGTCCATGTAAGTTTTCCCATGAAAAGTCTGTTTCATCGTAGACTTAAGATTCACTGTAAAAGTCACCAGGTAACTGGATTTTAAAGCCGTTTCTTTTATTTTTTCAGGGACCCCATCAAGATATTCTTGAGTTTATGATGACCAATCGTGACCAGTGTAAAAACTTCTGGAAGATCTGCGTGGAGTACCACTCGTTTTTCCGTTTGTTCAATCAGCCGGAGCCCAAAACCAAAGCCACCCTCTTCACCCGAGGTTCCTCCTTCAGATACAGGTTACAAACTCCGCTGTGCTGCCATCTTTGTTGTCTGTTCTTTTTTCTTTTTTTTTGTGCTGTTAAACATTTTCTCGTTTTATTTCAATCACAACTCCGTCAGTGGGAGGACTCAAAAACAGCTGGTGGATTATGTTCGTGAGAATGGAGCAAAGAAAACCCCTTATCACAGGTGGGTCTGTGTTTATAAAGACGATCGCCTCCGAATTTCTTTAATTTCACGACAACGGCCAAGTGATTTATCTCGACAAAGGTGCCAAACCACCCAACCAAACTGGTTTTGAAAGTTTAGGAAGCGGGCTAGCCTGAGCTTTATCAGATATACACTAGAGCTCCTTCATCCAAGGTGTTTGTTGCTGATGATAAATGAGATACAGATCTCTGTAGGTAAAACGATCTAAAACAGATCTGTTTTCTTTTTGTTGTTATTTATTTGGTTGGCTGATGATTTTTAAATGGTATGTTTAAAAATAACCAATATTTGGCTTTGTATTTTTAATATATATATATATATATATATATATTCCTTCTGGTATTTTGAACAGTTTCTTTTTGCTGAAGAGCTCCGAAACTTTGAGACCTCAAGGCGTCCTTGCCGCAAACTTGATGTTCAGCTCCCTCCCAATAATTAATATCCGTGGACATTAGAGAATGTGAAGTTAAACCCAAATAAAATTTGGGCGTGTGTAATTTTAGGCGTCAAAGTTCCAACATGAAACCCACGGAAAAAAAATACAAAGTACAGTAGGACAAATGGTGACTCGTGTATTTCACTGCTCTTCTGACTGAGCCGCTGCATCCTGACTCCGCTCTGTAGCGTTTATTTCTTCTAAAGCCCGCGGTGCAGCTGTGTTTTTCCCAGAGAAGAACATAGTTATCGGTACTTGTTGTCGCTCTTTTTTCCTTCTGGGCAAAAAGATTCTTATAAACCGACATCAGCTTTGTCAAGCTGTTTTACCTACGTGTACATATTAAACGTTATTGACACACAGGTAGAGAAGAAGCGGAGAGACTCTTTAGCCAGTCAGAATGCAGAACACAATGCAAATCCGTGAAGCAGCGGTTTTTAACGTCTAATAAAAGATGACTAACGGCTTATAGCAAAAAGTTCAACGCAGCTTCATTCAACTGAATCTTCACAAACTGTCCAGATGCATCATTTAAGGGAAACTTGTCAGGGATCTGGCCACCACTGCTGAATCAGTCAAATTCAAACACGCTGTCATAAATGCTTTTATTTCTTTTTTTATTCCTTTTTGCATAAATCATTTGAATTTGTTTCTGTTTAGGAGGAATAGTAGAATGTCTGCTCGCTCCTTCACATCCGACGTGCCAAAACAGGTAAACCAAACAAGCCGACATCAAAACTGCGATGCACAGACGGCCATGAGATCTGTGAGAGTTAAAGAGCTAACACTTGTTTTATTTTGTCTTTAATCTATATATTTTTTTGCTTCTTGCTTGTCGTTTGTTCTGCTTGTGTTTTCAGTACTTGTCGTTCAGTGGCGGTCCGAGAGCCCCTGCCGCCGAGTCGTCCCTCCCCACACACGTGACTAGGACCCATCATCGAACTGAGCCGCCGTTTCAGCTCCAGCCTTTACCTCCAATGAGCCAGACTCCAGCTCTTCCACAGCAGCAGCACAAGTGCCCTCCGGGAGCAGCTAGACCCCCCAGCCCTCCGAAGGAAGACACCGTAAAGGCTGTTTCCCCATCACCCTTCCCGTTTCAAGGTGCCCCTAGCAGTCAGGCGGCAGGACACTGCAGCCCCGTGTTTGTGTGTTTAGACAGTGGCAATCCTCAATCGCAGCCCTCTAAAGATGACAATGAGAACAGTGAGCATGGCGGCAGAAGGGGAACAGGATGCTCGCTCCAGGGGGGTCGAGGGAAACTGACGGGAGCTCTGACGCCCGAGGCGTTTGAGGCAGAGCTGCTGAGGACGAAGCAGAGCGCCTTGTTCTCGATGGCCAGCTCACCCCTGCAGGTGTCGGAGGAGTTCATTGACGACGATCCCACTGAAATCTCGTTTTACGGAGGCGGCGCCGAGGCCTACTCCTTCGGGCTCGATGAGAACAAGGCAGAGCAGTTGGGTTTCGTGGGAGGGTCCGACATCGGCAAGGGCGGGATTTTTAGCGTTGGAATCGAGGACCTGAATGGGAATGTGGGTACATTTCCGGACAGCCTCGTCGGGCTTTCCGAGACCAGCTCTCTGGCCAATAACCGCTCGGAGTGCAGCTCCCTGGACAACCTGGGCCTCAGCTCCGCTGGTGAGTCCATGTCAGTGGGCTACGGGGTCCATGACTCCTCCTCGCTCCACCTGCCAGGCTCCGACATCCAGTCAGAGGCGAGTTCGATGGTCAATTTCCCAGCATGCTCTGTTCGCTCTGAGAGCAGCTCCGCCATGCAGTTCAGTGACCTGGTGGAGCAAATCGAGCAGCTCAGCTACCCTCCCACTGCCACCGAGGGGTCTGGGAACGGCAGCTCGGACTCAGACTCCGACTGGGGGCCTGACGGCAACCTTCCCCCTGAGCAGGACCTGTTTTATAGTAACCCCCTGACAGGAAGTAGTGGAATGGAAGGGTTTCTTCTTCAGTGCCACAACCTGCAGGCTCTGGCGCTCGCAGACGCTTCAGGGTCCACCCAGATTAATATGTAAACCCTGATAGCACTTACAGCTTTTTTAACTGTTTTGGTGCAGTTACAGAAAAAAAATTTTGTCGCTTTTAATCTAAAGAGTAATGGAACATAAGCGTGAAAGGATGCTGCTGTACGCCTTTCAGATCATCTTTATGGCATCTTTTCTAGGAAGTAACTCTAGGTTTTTCCACTCTTGTCTTTTTGTTTTTGTTTTTACAATTTAAAATAACGCTTATGATTTCATATCCTTTGCTGAAAACAGTCTTTCAAAACTGTTTTCCAGCCAAAAATATATATAATTCCATTTTCTAAATTATTAGTTTAATTGATTTTATTCCAGCAAGCCCAAAAAATCCAACTTTCCTTTTATAATTGAGAAGTTGCTCATCTTTAAAATAGCATTTCCTCTTTTTTTAAACTGTAATGAATTTTTTTGTAACTCAGGGTAAAACTTAAACCTTAAAATGTCATTAATTTTTTTTTTTTTGTTAAGCACCTCCTTTATAAAAAAAAAAGACACACCACTGTCTCGTTTTTTTAGTTTCACTTCTGTGGATTACTGACACCTGCTGGCCGAAATGGTGACTGCAGCAGCTGTGTCTGCACATGCTAATTAATTCTTAAAAGATTAACCATAATTGCTTTATGTTGAGACAAATAATAGAATGTAAACCTTGTGCTTTTGAGCCATACAGTAAAATGCTAATACCACTATATAGGATGAATGTATAATTTAGGACTCTTTAATAGTATATTGTATGTTTGTTTGTTTTTATAATTAAAGCTACAATGAAGAATGTGATGCGGTATTAAGATTTTTATAACTTACAAAGATAAAAGGAAATCCTTTTTTATGTACATTAATCACTTATTATCCTTATCTTTTTTTTTTCTTTGGCTAGCTTTAATCATGTTTTGACAAATTGTATTGACACAGATCATTATCAAAGGAACTAAATATGCAGGTTATTGGAAAGAAGCAGCGTTTTGCACGTCAACTAGATCTAATTTAGTTTTACTTTTTCTGCGAGCATTTGAAGCTCGAGTACAAAAGCGGTGGTTTTCAAACACTCGTGCAGTAACATGAATATCTTTTGTTGTGTATCGAGAGAATTTGTTTCGTACAGTTGAAAGGAAGATTTAATTGGAGAGCCGATACTTTCTTTGGCCTGTCTCTTTGTGGCACTTGCACCGTGCTCGGCTCCATCCAGTGCGTCTTTCTTTCTTTCGGATTCATAAAAGCGGGATTCTGCCTTGTTCAATAGTCCCGTCTAAACGTCTAGTGCCAAACGCTATTTAACGCCTAGTATTCATTTGTTCTCATTGTCATTTTGTTAGATGGGCAAAACAAACCTGAGGTGCTTTTTTTAACTCCTGCAATAACAAGTGTGCAAAGTTCCACATTAGTATTTAACTTGTCTGATCTGATTAAGGATTTTTTTTTTTTTTGTTTTGTGGTATTTTACTGTTTTGCCTTATTTTTTTTACCTTTTTACCTGATTTGCATTGGGCTGATGAAAATAATAACCAGTTAACTGCACTTACCCTCCCAGTAATCAACACCTAATCCTGTGTGTATTTAAACTTAATCATCATCATCAAGCTGTACTTACTGTTTGTATGTTTTATTCTTAAGAATAAAGGAATTACTTTTGGGAAACCATGAATGTCAGACTTAAACTTCTTTTTGTAAATCAGACTTAAGTCAGAGGCGCCGCCACAAGTTATTCCTTTCAGTGTGTTTGTACTTTTAGACAAGAGTTTATTCCTCTGAATCATGAAGAGTTTACTTTTTCTCTTCTACCGCTGAATTCAGAGACTGACTTTGCTTTTATACTAACCTTGGTAGAGTGATACAAGATGAAACCGAGGACACTTTTCCTTTCCCACAGAAATATCGAAGCTAAGTTGCTCCGTTATCTGTTATCTTCCTGACATGTCAATATTCATGAAAGATTTATGATCCCTCAGCAAACTTACAGAGACAGTAGATTTCTCCGTTTTTAGTTGTTGTTTTTTTGGATGCAGCAGAATAGTTGCATTTGGGGGCTGGGTGGTACACAGCATTCCTAAGCCTAATTCCAGCTGTGTGTGTGTTTCTGCCAAGTCTTTCCACAGCGAACCTCCCCGTCCCGTCTGATTAGTCTGATGTTTGCGCTCCGTCCCTCCTTGTGTTTATGTCCTGTGGGACGACGCTCCACATCTACCATAAACGACCTCATTTCCCTCCACATTCCTGATAAAAGCAATTGTTTCCGGGTCAAATGGAGAATCCTGCGTTTATCTTTTTGGTGGGTTTTTTTTCTCTTCAGTCCCCCCCTAACCAACCCACCCACCCCAAGCATTTGGAAGTGGAAGAGCAGCAGCTGTGGCGATCCGTGACTCCCTAATAAGATTGGGACGGGTTGCTTTGATCAGCTGAGGTTGTTGTGTAGAGCAGCTAAGACGGCTGTAGAAGAAGCAGCGGAGCCGGGTTTTTATCTAGATGGACTAAAAGGCTTGTGCACGTCACAATTTATGACTCGGGCTGTTGTTTTTTTGTTTGTTTTAGAATGACTTGGAGCCACGGTCGGGATTTAAAGCGTGAGAACCGTTACTACTGCAGCGGAATTTTCTATTACTTTGACATGTGGTTTGTTTTCACGCAGGAGGGAGGGGCAGAACAGGTTTAGTGAGGACTACTTCTTTCTTTTTTTTACCAATACAGCCTATTAAATGACTCAATAAAATGTTGGGATCAGTCCTTTTGGATGTACACACCTGAAAAATATCATGTTTGTCCTTTTCTCACTGAAAAAATCACGACCCCTTTTCGTTTGTTTTTAATGTTCTCTCTCCCTTCTCCGTAGACGCCGTGACGGACAATCCCCAGCTCTCGCCGACCTCCAAGGGTCCCCTCAGCCTGTCGCGTTCCTTCCAGATGTCCACCCTCAGCCTTCCCAACCAGGCGCCGTCTCCGCTGCAGAGCCCCATCCTGAGCGAGGTGGGCAGCACTGCCAGGCTAGAGGAGGAGGCGGAGGGCAGGAGGAAGGTACACTGCTCACATGCCACCCTTCCAACCCCTCTGCCTCAGAGCTTTCAAAACGTTTAAAGCTGGTTCACAGGAATATTTGCTCGCAAATGTATTCAAACCTCTTGGGCTCTGTCCAATTCTCTATGAGTCAGTAGTTTATTACAGATAGACGGTGAAACTGGATGGAAATCAACTACACTTGTCAATATTCTTGTAGCAGATTCTGAAGTAGCTTTTAGACTTTGCTGTTTGAACACATAAATACGTTGGATGTAACCTCAGGATTGTAACTGCACCTCATGTTTTCTATTTGAGTGAGTCTCCAGTCCAGTTCTGCCTCCAAGGAAAAATAAAACTTATCATGATTCCACCAATATCCTGTTTACATGTAACCAAAAAGATCCAGTTTGATCCCATCAGACCACAGCAATACTGCTTTTGCTAGACACTCCTAATTCTCAGACACTAATAATAGGACTAGATTTGTTTGAAGATTCAAGTTATATCTTATATATATCATTTTAAAATTAAGCCTTCTTTCTTTTTTCTTGCTGTCTTCCTTCCTGCAGCGATATCCCACCGACAAGGCCTACTTCATTGCCAAAGAGATATTGACCACCGAGCGAACGTACCTGAAAGACCTGGAGGTCATCACCGTGGTGAGTTGGTGAACGAAAGAAAAAATAAAACTATTCTATTCCATCGCGGATATTTGGCCCAGTTTAGAAATAAGACAATTAAGAACAAGGCACATCTACAGACTAGAACATCTTGTTATATTAGATTGTAAATTCCCAAAAATAGTTTCTATTTAAAAAGTTATAAGTCGTTGATAAGTCGATATTTCTACAAACCCAAAAGGAACATGGCTAGACTTTGGCTAACTTGGTGCTAGCAGGAAATTGAAAGTGGTTTATTGGACACTCAAACCTTTTCCTCCTTTATTGAAAACAAAAATAAACAGAAGTAATCCAATAGTCATTTTAAATTTAAACATCAATCCATCCTTTTTTTTTTTCTGGGATTGAAGAGTTAGTAAAACGCTTTTTGGATTTGTTGTTTACAACAAAACAGAAATCCTTGTTAAAGTGAACGTTAAAAATCTCCTCTGGTGTTTTTCTATCTATGCGACACAGAAATTTCATATCAAGAATTTGATTTGTATTTTTTTCACCTTCCATTAGTAAATTAAGCTTTAAAAAGCTATTTTGTTTTATGTATTTATCAATTTTGTTTATCAAAATATAATTTTTGCTGTAATTGTCTCGTTCTGTTGGTCTGGCCACAAAAGCTGCATCTTTATTTAACTTTGAAAACCTTCATTTAAAATGTAATCCCTTGAACTATTCGCCCTCATGTAAATTTGTTCTCAGAAAATAAATATTTTTTTTTTTTTAAAGATGGCAATCTGGAGTCATAAGACACTGTGCAAGTATAAAAAAAACATATATATATATATATATATATAACACAACTACAAGCTAAGCACAGAGTTAAAGGAAAGAGTTTCGGCTCCGTTTTTGGTTTTGCTTTAAAAATTTCACTCCTTTCTGTTCATTAGTAGATTTTTTTTATTTATTCTCTTTTTATTAATTTTGTTGCTCCAAGTGGTTTCGTAGTGCTGTGATCAAAGAAAACGCCATGCCCGAGGGCCTGATGACGCTCCTCTTCTCGAACATCGACCCCATCTACGAGTTCCACCGCGGTTTCCTGAAGGAGCTGGACCAGAGGCTGGCTCTCTGGTAGGTCGTCTTCGGGTTTGTTTTTCCACCGTTCAGTAAAGTCCCCGCCTGGTGACGGGATGACGCATATTAAACCGGCCTCGTCCTTGTTTGGACAGGGAGGGACGATCGAACGCTCACGTCAAAGGCGATTACCAGAGGATCGGCGACGTGATGCTGAAAAACATGGCCGCTCTTAAGGTACAAATGTATATACATATATATATATATAGTTTTTTTTTCTATTGTGGGTTTTGTTCAACGGATTGTCCTGTCAATTGTTTAATCCCAAAGGAGTTCACCAGCTACCTGCAGAAGCATGACGAGGTCCTAACGGAGCTGGAGAAGGCCTCCAAGAGGATCAAGAAGCTGGAGACGGTCTACAAGGAGTTCGAACTGCAGAAGGTGTGCTACCTGCCGCTGAACACCTTTCTGCTCAAGCCCATCCAGCGCCTCATGCACTACAAGCTCATCCTGGAGAGACTGTGCAAGCACTATTCACCCGCTCACCGCGATCACGGCGACTGCAGGGGTGAGTTCTCCACATCTTCTGACCAAAATTCTAAAATGCGATTTTCGTACCTTTCAGCATTTGCACACGGTACACATTTCGAGTTGCTGACCCTTTATGAAACTCCCTTGTAAACCTTTGGTCATTTGATGGTTCGTTGTCTTCCATCTTGCCCCGCAGAAGCCCTGAAGGAGGTAGCAGAGATCGCCGCCCAGCTCCAGAGCAGCCTCATACGGCTGGAGAACTTCCAGAAGCTGACGGAGCTGCAGAGAGATCTGATTGGGATCGAAAACCTGACGGCGCCCGGCAGGGTGAGTGCACCGACGCGGAGCCGTATGGCAGGGGGGGGGAGCAGAGAAACCGGCGAGGACTGATTTCCTCTGTCTGCTCCGTTCGCAGGAGTTCATCAGAGAGGGCTGTCTGTACAAGCTCACCAAGAAGGGACTGCAGCAAAGAATGTTCTTCCTGGTCGGTACAACAAAGAAAAAGAAAAAATGGCGTCAGTTTGATATTAACGCCTGTGTAAAGTCCCTGATCAGATGTTACACTTTGTTTTCTTTTCAGTTCTCAGACATGCTCCTCTACACCAGCAAAGGAGTGACGGCAACCAATCAGTTCAAAGTACACGGACAGCTGCCGCTTCACGGCATGATTGTGAGTGTGTGAAGTACAACTCCCAGTTTCTCCTGCCGCTACTTTAATTCACACAGCCGAGACCAGCCTCCACTCTTCACGCCGACAGAGAAATACTATAACCTGATATCGTTTCAGTTTGCACTAAAGATTTAGAAATGGGCAGAGCGAGTGTGGCTCTCCTAACTGTGCATGTTTCTGTTTCCCTCCCGGCTGCAGCTCATAGTGCTGGATGCACCGGTAAGTCGGCTCTGCCAGCATAGATGCCCGAATCAGCCCTTGATCATCCATACCTGTGTAGACGATAATAAAAAAGCACATTTAGCAGTTGGCTTGAGGCGAAAATTTGGGTTGTTTATATAATTGGTTAGAAAAGTACAAAGTGATCGGTCTTGTTTTTATGTTCAGACTCTTTGAAATCATATACAGAGCAACTTTAAAAACTACTCAATGTTCATGTTAGCCGTTTTTAATTTTAAATCTCTGACTGTGTCACCTTGCTCTTTGCGACCGCGGGCTCTATTTAGAGAATAAAACACGCGGATTCATGTGTAGCCCCCCCCCGGCGACAGTTCTCATAAATAAATGGTCTCAAAGTCTTAACGATTGTCCCACAACCGGACCTGCAAGCTGAGGTGTTTCCCATCGCTGTTCCAACGCATCCCTTGGAAGTCAGCACACCCCTCAGTGCCGACTGTCAACAAATCTCCTCAAAGGGATAAAACTACCTATTAAGAAGCTGTTAATGAGTTTTTTTTGACAATAAAATATTATGGAGCATATACAACACATGAGTAGGTCTGGTGGGCTGGGTTTGTCCCACAGCTGATCTGGGTTAAACAGGCGTGTTTCTTTCAAACGTTCCATCCTATTGGCCGATAATCAATAACAAAAGAGTGTGAACAGCCAAATAAAGTCCCAGTATTAACAGCAAGAAGGACTTTTTAACTCCCCCCCCTTAGATACATGCTGATTTCCAACATTAAAGTAACCGATTTATAACCTCGGCTCTTTAAAGCGTGGGCCCATTTAATGTAACAAGTATATTTAAAATTTAACAATATATTAATTCAGAATTGGGATTCATGTTGTCATGACTTGTTCCTGCCTTCCTCGTGGCGTTTTAACTTAACTTAACTAAAAAAAACACGAGAATCATATTAAAAATACATCTTGGTGTTGGGTGTTATTGTTACCAACAGAATAGGTCAAAGCAAAAAGAATGAATAGTTTCTTTTTCATAGGCACTTTTGTTTTGTTACCAGTATTTAACTTTGTGTATGAATAACAGCCAAAGTTGTAATGTGTAGCTTTTTACTTGAGGTACAATAAAAGGAGATAAAACTAAAACAACACAGCACCAAGGTGATGGCTGTGGATGTACATGTTCATCTGCAGCTACTTAACTTTAACGTGTTGGATGTTTCCTCTCATAGGTCGAGGAGAGCGAAAACGAGTGGTCGGTCCAGCACTGCTTCACCATCTACTCTGCTCAGAGGACGATCGTCGTGGCTGCCAGGTGAGCCCGCGCTCTAACCTTCATTCAGTAGAAGAAACTATAATGTAACATCCATCAGTTAGAATCCTGTTTTTTTCAGTGCCGACTAAGATTGATTATTTTAATTGTGGGTTAACAGTAGGAAGTAGGAAACAGGCAGGAAGCCACGAAGGAGATGTCAAGTAACTACTAATCTGTTTAGCATGTTTACTTTACAGTATCATGTTTCGGCTAATGTAGTACTAGAAAGCAAACACATGTACGTTATCCTGCAGGTCACTGAGAGCTGATTTAGTTTCTGTAATTTCAGCTCGAAGGTGGAGATGGCGAAATGGATGGAGGATCTGAACGCGGCCATTGACCTGGCCAAGAGGTCACAGGAGAAGTCGGGCGTTCTCCTCGATGCCGGCCTCAACGATCACTCCAACAGTAAGGGGTTCCCTGCTGACTGCCTTCAACTCTGTGTCCCAAGCTGAGCCGGGTTGCTTCAGTAAAAATCCCCAAGAACACAAAAGGAAGTCTAAATGTACAGTTAATCCCTCTCCTCCAAACAACGTCCTGTCCATCCCCATCCCCATCCCCATCCCCTCCCCTCCCCTCCTCCTCCCCCTTCATCTTCCTCCCTCAGGATCATCCGATGAGGTTTCTATGGAGCAGGAGTCGGAGGATGACATGAACTCCTCCCGCACTTCCCTCGACAAGCAGACGCACCATCGTGCCAACACAACCATGCACGTGTGCTGGCACCGCAACACCAGTGTGTCTATGTCTGATCACAGCCTGGCTGTGGAGGTACCCCTCCTCTGAAGAAAAAACTCGTGACCCGTACTAATATTTGTTTCCCACAAACACGCTTCCTTACTGGAGCTATTCGAAAACAGCAGTGGCTTCTGGTTCCTAGCGGATCGCCTTCCTTCCCTTCTTTCCCATGCACTCCTGATTCCTCCTGTACCCTAACTGGTCTGTTCCACATGGTTACCTCGTCATCTTATGTTCCCCTTTTGATTTTGCATGCAGGAACTCCAAAAAGCTTTGCCTCTACAGAGCTGGATTTTCCCTAACTCTCATTTTTGTTTTGTCTAAACTAACAGGCTAACCTTTGCTCTGCACCCCTCCCTCCCTCCCTCCCTCTCTCTCTCTCTGTGTCTCTCTCTGTATCACCCTTCCAGTCTTCGGCTCTCCGGCCGTCTCACCAGAGCTCCCTCCTCGCTATCTTCTCGGTCAGGGGCAAAGACCAAACACCATCACGCATGTTTGTTGGTACAGAAACCAGAACCTCTCTCTCACTGATTACCTGCGCATGAACCAGGTACCAGAACCAGGAGCTTTTATGGGGCTATAATAATAATGATAATAATTAAAAAATCAGCTGTAAAATCTACATGGAATTAAAAACAGGAGGATTGCAAACTTCCATTTGCATTAAAGATCCTCTAAATAAATTACTTTTGTCTTTATTAGAGTAGCTTGACCTTAAAAACAAACGTGTAGAGAAATTACTCACTTTGGAAAAGATCCAACATTAACAATAATATAGTTGTTTTTTTTTCTTCTTACAAAAATCTACACAATTATTGATGCTACTGAAAATCCAAAATAAATAAAATTAAACAAAAGCTTTTTTTTTATTTAAACTAATTTCTAGAATCTTTTCATTTTGTTTTCTCCTAACACTTTAGAGCGGAGGTCTTCAACATGGGGTCCGCGACCCCTAGGGGGTCCGCAGTGGTACTGCATGGGGGTCGTGAAAGTTTTAGTTGATCAGACTTTTATTTTTTATATTTCCCCACTGCAGTTTTTTTCCACTAATTTAAATGTCTTTAAATAAACATTAACATGAATTCAACACACTGTAGTACACAGATAAATGGAGACAGAAGATGTCTTTCAGTCATCAGTTTACTTTTACTTTCAAGCTGGGCACCGTTTCATTCACAACACCCGTCCCATCAGCGAGGAATCAGAATAAGAAATACTTTAATAATCCCAGGGTGAAATTACTTTATATATTTATATATAAAGACTCATCTGTAAGTTGAGTAAAATGTTCCTTCACACCAAAACAGGTGAGAGGGAGCTCTCCTTAAACCATTTCTTCGCTTTAAAACTCTCAGCATGAGGCAACAACATTGTTTCACCCTTGACTGACACTCTTACATTCCTGCATTGGCTCCAACCACGTCCTTGTGTTCCCGCGTGTGTTAGAACCAGCTGTCGGGCTACCTGCTGAGGAAGTTTAAGAACAGCAACGGCTGGCAGAAACTCTGGGTGGTGTTCACCAACTTCTGCCTGTTCTTCTACAAGACTCACCAGGTGAGGCGAAGCGTCTGCGCTTTTTTTTTTTTTGTTTGCGCCGCTGGAAAGCAAGAGCGCACATTAAAAGAAACGGTGTCTTCTTGTCTCGTACGCAGGACGACTTCCCTCTGGCCAGCCTGCCGCTGCTCGGCTACACGGTCAGCACCCCCGACGAGTCGGACAGCATCCACAAGGAGTACGTCTTCAAGCTGCAGTTCAAGTCGCACGTTTACTTCTTCCGAGCCGAGAGCGAGTACACGTTTGAGAGGTTCATTTTCCCCACTTTGTTACCCTTTTCTTGGCCTTTTCTTGGTTAGCTGTTGAGGTAAAATCGTGTCCTTCTCTTACAGATGGTTGGAGGTGATCAAGAGTGCGGCGAGCACCGCGGGACGGATGAGCCTGCTCATGCCCAAAGGCGGTCACGTGGAGATCAACGGGAGCTAAATGAAGCATTGTGGGATCCGGAGGCTGGGCCTCTTGGATATCCTGTCGTGGCATTTTTTTGAGTTCAGTTTGGGAGAGTTAACGATGCTGCCAGTAGAAGTATTTCTTCCTAATATGTGTGCATTCGATCCTATTTTAGGTCTATAAATAACATGCATCTCAGCATAAGGGATATAATGAAAGGGAGATGTGTTTTGTGTTCTTTTCTTTTTACATCTGTAGTGTTTCAGTTTGACCGTTTCGCACAGACTGAGGACAAATCCAGTTTTATGGGACCAGATATTTCATTTTAATATATATATTTTTTTTAAGGGCTCATTTTTCTGCTATTGAAAGTGTCCCCGAATCGCCACTAAAACTTTCGCTTCAGCCCGGGACGCAGATGAAGCACGGTACGTGGGACACGAAGGCACAGCCGGCATGTGATCCGTGGGTGTTTTGGGACGCGTTTGAAGTGCGGACAGAAAGGCAAAGATATGTCGCAGAGAAACTCCGAGGTTGTGTTCGACTCGGGCGCTGAGCAGCTAAAATTTACAGGAATACGCAGGATGTAAAGAAGTGAGCACGGTTTCAGTTAAAAGGGTAGATATTCTGCTTTTTACATTTGATTAGGCTGCGTTATGGTCAGTTGGGTGCTATACTATTAATTATGTCTCGTCTTCGTTTACATAGGGACAACATCTCGGCAGCAGAGCTTTTTTTTCCTCTGTGTGAAGGTTAATGTTGAAGCTCTTCCTGATTTACATGAACAGGAGTTGACTTAAAGGCGGTACGACTACACGGTTGATTTAGTTTGGTAAGTGAAGGGATGAAATTGTCTGTATATTTTCTGTTGAACTGGAAACTTTACCCTGTGTGTGTGTGTGTGTGTGTGTGTGTGTGTGTGTGTGTGTGTGTGTGTGTGTGTGTGTGTGTGTGTGTGTGAGTGTGTGTGTGTGTGTGTGTGTGTGTGTGTGTGTGTGTGTGTGTGTGTGTGTGTGTGTGTGTGTGTGTGTGTGTGTGTGTGTGTGTGCGTGTGTGTGGG
>JAVLVB010000098.1:0-27166 GCA_032876305.1 Orestias chungarensis | reverse complement strand
CATGTAGACTTCATGTTATTCCATAACATTACATAATAAAAGCTGAAATTGACTCTTGAGTTTCCGTTTTGGTTTTCTTTAAACATCACCACGTCACAGGTCCAAACGGTTCCCCGCAGACAAGTCGACGCCTTCACAACCACTGTTCCCAGTTCCAGGGTATGTCCAGCAGCTCTACATGTAAAAATCCACAATTTTGTAGAAATGGTTAAATATCATGATTTTATTTACACTATACTTTTTTAAAAATAATTTCTACAATGTTATTGTAGCTCTTGCCGTACAGCGTTTCGCACGCAGGCCAAAAATCTTCTATTTTTAGTCGCTTTCAGGTTTTGATGGACGATTATGTCTTTGTACGTTTACATGTTTCCTGTACTCTCATATGAATGATGTGAACAGTGCTCTGGGAGACGTTTAAATCTCGGGTCTAACTGAGCCACTGGATCCTCACTGAGATTCCAACCTTTTAAAAGAAGGAAATCTTCACCGAGCCGACCTCATCTGAAGGCAGTTTAGTTGCGCTAGATCTTAGTTTGGGATGTCGGATTAAAGGTGGATAAATTCCTGTATGGTGATTACATTGTGTGTGTGTGTGTGTGTATGTATGTATGTAGATATATATATATATATATATATAACCTACAAACTCTTGAGGTTTATGGGCAGGTATTAAAATGGAGCCATCTAAATGTTTTCCTACCAGAATCTAGTTTCCCGAATGAAAAGAAATTGCCCCAGAGGATGATGCTGCCACCACCATGCTTCAGTGTAGATTTAGTTGTGTTCTGGTTATGTGCTTTTTTTTTTTCCCGACTTCAATAATGCAGCCCTGGTGTGTTTACGGTAAACAACGTGTGGACGTTCGTGTTACTTCTATCTAAGCTGACTGACCCGCCTGATCAACCGGATCAATTTGTTTCTTAATTTCTCAGGAACCAGGAAGGCCTGAACTGTATTTACTGTTACTATTTTTACTGCTCGTTACATTTCAACGACAGGATTATCCACGGTTGATGTTAGTCACTAATAAACAAAAGTAGGGCATTCCTCTGGCATGTCCTGACAGCACCGATGAGTGGGAGTGGGCTTTCCCCTGAAGCGCCCTGCCTGCCAGGGAGATCTGCTTAGACAGGTTCCTGGGCTGGAGGGTAGAGGGCGTGGACGGGTTTTCTTCAGAAAGAAGTGGCTGCACAACACCTCCTTAGCTGAGTCTTGTTCAGTGGAACGATGTCAGTTTACGATTGTCTAAATATGTGAGCTAATAAATTTAAAACGAACTTTAATGGTTGGAATCGTAAAACACGTTGCCTTCCCTACTGGGTGGGAAATCCTTATCATGCTAACTCTTATCGCCATCGGATAAGCATGTCGGTGAAGAAAGGATAAAACGAATTCATGTGAAATCCAGTAAAGCCGCTACAGGGTGGGTGACTGTCTTAGTATTTGACCCAATAAAGCTTTTGAAACATAAACCCTGGATGGACACAGAACCAGTGGATTTAAATACAAAAAGACGGTAGACTAGATGTTTTCTAAATATCAGAAAATTTTACTGTGTAATAAAATATGTTCTACCCAGAAATCAAACCCGATGATCAAGAGCCTGCCGTACGGCACCAGTCTTCAGTCAGAGGACTAAAATGACTCACTCCCAGATGGACTGCTACTGGAGATTGTCATGTGATAGTATGATCCATGTCATTTGAAGGTTTTTATAAGGTGACGTCAAGTGAAACTGGCTGCAGCGGGCAATACAATCTCTCTTTAACATTCATTATTTCAACACAGGAGGATTCAAACAGAGTGATAAATAACATGAAATGTTTGGCCTGGAAGAAAGTTTTAAAATTGATGCAAAAATAAAGAGACTGTAATTTTTAAAGAACCACCAAAACGATGACGTTCCTGCCTGGGATCTGATGGGATCACCCTGATTGTTACTATGCAACTAAAAACACCATCCTAACCTAGTTTGTCTGGACGGCATCATCTTTGTTCTTCCACTGCTGACCTTCCTTTTGGACTCATTTTAAACGTTCTCTCGTAATCTTTTAGGGTGTCTGCCTCTCACAGTCTTTGTGCTCCATGATCTTGTTTGAGCTTTAAATTCTCGTTCAGTGTTTTCTGGTAACAATAATCAGGAACTTTGTAATATTATTCCATCATGGCTGCTGTTTAGACTTTGCACACATTTAATTTTTAGAAATTGCATTGTCAATTAAGTGGGCATCTATAAAGTTATGACATGCAGGAAACTTTCTAAAACAGGGTTGCAGTTCTTAAGGTGTTCCCAGCTATCTTGAAGATATAACAGATTTCTTTGGATGAAGGTTTTCCACCCAGTATCTGGAATCTTTGCACTAAAATATATGTATTGGATCTGAAACTGAAGCTCTTTTCAATGTTCTATTGAGATAACTTTTTATTTAGTTAGAACATCGTCTTCAAAATGTTTGAGTTCTCGGGGGGAAAAAGGTGAATTTCAGTAGCACCACCAAGCAGAGCCTGTTGGCCAACAGGTCCCCCTTTAAATCTGACACCAACAATGAAACATAAAAGATTTTGAATGGGTCCAGTGGACTCCTCCATACTTAATAAACAAATGCCTGTATAATGTATTTGATGCCTACTGGCTTCACATTTGGACAGCAACGAATCCAGAAGTAGCATTCTGTTTGAACAATTAACCAATAGGCATATTTAGAGATGCTCTAACTAGGTATTTAACAGAGGAGGCCAACATTAATAGTTTGCATACATATTTTTTTTTATGCATTTGAAAATATCGATATAGTTCATGTCAAACCAGCCCAAGCACTATGATTACCACTTAAAACTACCCTAGAGGCGGATATCTTGGTGGATGTCTTTAATAATTCATACAATTCCTCTCAGCTTCTATCATTTCCACACAGACATTCTGGGAGGTTCAGATCATCCTCAGATCATGATGGCCATTTTTTTTTTTTTTGTGCCCCACCTCTCATAAAGCTCGTTATCGATTAACCTCTGCCAGGGTGTGCGTGCGTGTGGGCGGGGCCTACATGGCTGCGGCTTATCTCCGCCTCTGGGCTCCACAATAAGTGTCCTTAGAAGGAAAAGCCTGTCAGACCGCATCTGGGGAGCACTTGTCTGTTCATTTATTTATCATGGTCTGACTCTCTCAGCTCAGCAGCTCAGATGTTTGCTTTGGTAAAACCCAGCTCAGTGTTTTAGGTAAGTTTCTTTCTTTTTCTCAACTTTCTCTTGCTATTTTAATTCATCCTCCGGTCAACCTCAATGAGCCTGACTGGATGTCCGTAATCCCACAGGATCATCCCAGCCGGCCGCAGGTTCCTCTCCCCTCCAGGCGGACATGGAGATGCTGCGGCGCTCCTCCGTGTTCGCGGCCGAGGTGTTCGAGCGCTCTCCCACCGACAAGGAGCTGGTGTCCCAGGCCAGGGCGCTGTGCTGCGACTACATCCAGTCCAGGCTGAGCCGCGCGGGGATCGGCTGGTCCCGGGCCGAGCAGGGAGTGGCGGCGGCGGGGGGGAAACTGGCGGAGGTGTCGCTGGTGGTGCAGTGGCTCGGTGGGTTTATTCCCGCAGCCTTTCTCAGCTTTTCTCACAAACTTTCTTAGATTGTCGGCTGAAGCCATTAATAGAGGGGATCTTGAAGCAAAGGTTTTTAAAAGACTATGTTATTTATAGCGTTTGCATAACTGTCAGTAACACAGTTGACTGTCCTATACTATGGAAGATGCATTTGCATCCATGCCATTATAGTATGCAAGTTATGTCTGCTGACAGAATATTTACATCCAGCCTAGAGATTTCGCAATCATAGTTGCTAACATCCAAGTATGCAGCTGAAAAAAAAAAGTCCTTTAGAAGCTATAAAGCTTAAGGACCTTCTACTACCACTGTAAATCCTGATCCATTCAAAATATAGATGGGAGGAGACTAAGGGATAAAATGGGATTTAGCCTTAATCTTCTTAAGAAATATGCAATGATCAGGCACCGGTTGGACTCTGCAGGGCTTTATTTGAGTGCTGCATCAGTCTGGGTATACCTTGGATGTCCTGAGCGGTGGCTTCCCACCCCTAACATGTCCGGAGTAATCAATCAAGTCCTTCTTTATGTCCTCATCAGGTTACATATCATTACCCTCTGTCCCGTCCCGTCTTTTGTTTTTCTCTGGTTAGACTGGGTTGAGGTTTAAGGTGATGGAACCAGGTGGAGGTGACGTGTTTGTCCAGTCGAGATTTCCCTTTAAAAACTCTAGTTGGACATTCTTGGACCAATTAGACAAAAGCCATAAAAATGAATTCTTTCCTTCATGTTTTGGTCCCACAGATGGGGGTCAAGGAAACTCACATGGTGCATCTGCTTCACCAACTGAGCCACTCAGCACTATAGATGGCTATTTTGGGATTATATTCTACTGGATGAAGGCTGCAGTCGAGTTGTTGTTGCTGTTTTTGCTGTGAACTCAACCAGGCAGTGTCTTTTCCGCTGTTTCTTTTTGTTGGGGGATTTTAAATGTTTAATGTCCCTCTTTGTTCTTGGTGAAACACAGTTGTAGAGTATAATGAAGTAAGGATCACTTTGAGTTTTGGTGGATCGTTGGTTTAGGTTTTTTTACCTGTTTGATAATGGAAAGGAAAAAACAATTGTTGCAGACGGGTTTGAAATTCCTTCTTAGGAGGAATCCAGTTGTGTTTGAGACGCATTTCCGAAATCTGGCGGAAACTCATTGGTTTTGCAATAAGACACCTGAAGGGAATTCTCTGTAACATAAGGAGTTATGCAATCCCTTTTCCCCAGGAGTAATTTCCCAACACAGAAGAAGGAAAAAAAAGTATGTGAGACTTTCAGTTTGAGGTTGTGGTTATAAACCCACCTCTGTTTTAGGGTAGGAAGTGTATTTCTCGTCAACTCATCTTTAAGCTGCGTATATGTCGGATAGTCTGCCTTTCATCTGAATTGGGCCTGCTTAAGCAGGTAAACTGGATGACCCGGCTAGGCTGCAGATGCAGTTCCTTGAAAATACCTGAAAAAACGTTGAAATGATTTTCTTAAAGCTACCTTTAGTTTTTTTTTGATTTTGAGTAAGTATATTATTATCATAGTGACGTCTCTCCAAATTGAATGCCTCAAGAAGACATCCAATAATTTCCAACTGATGATGTTTTACTAGTTAATTTGCCTCCTTTAACTCAATTTGATCTTTTTTTCTGTGTGCAGCAAAATTTAAGGACCATATATGTCAACAAACAGATGAAACGGCAATTGCTTTAAGCCAAGTCATTATAAAAGAGAACTAGACGGTAAATGTGTTTAGATGGATGGTTCCTAGGTCTGAATGATGTTTCCTGCTAAAAAACAAGTAAGAAAAAAATCCACCTTTCTTCTGTCAAAATTGTTTTTTTGATTTAGGGTTTAGAATACAAATGTTTACTTTTCCTCATTAAACATGCAAATCTCAACACCGGCCAAACCAGATGGAAAGGTTTCCACGCTTCAGAGTCGATCCACAGCCAGCTGCTATACTGTCATCGAGACAAATACTCACAGAATAGCTTATTTTGAAACCTTTGAGTAGAAATCAATGCTTAGCCGACTGTCAGACAGCACTGTAAAGCTTTCAGGGAGAGAACAAATGATATTGACTGAGTTCAGGTCCTCTTCCTACCAGGTGACGAGTTGGAGTACCTGCGTCCCAGCGTCTACCGCAACGTGGCTCGACAGCTGAACATCACGGTGGCGGTTGATGGCATAGTGTCCGACGCCTTCATGGCCGTCGCCGCAGACATCTTCTCCACAGGTACGTCTTCCTACCTGCTGCACTGTATTGGGATTATATCTGGTTGTGCATTCTTGTGAAGGAAAAGGAATATGCTTCATGAGTTTCAAATTTTTTTAATTTAAATTTTTTTTTTTACTAACAAACATCTAAAAGTGAAAACTTTACCAAGACATGGATGGCTGGGATGCTGCTGGGAGCACATGGGAAGATGGGTAGAGGGTAACCCTGAACGCCTGCTAGAGCTCTGAACATGTTCACCTTCCATTACAACAGTGATCAGAAACCATTCATCCATCCATTTTCTATTCACCCTTGTCCCAATTGGGGTCGGGTGGGTCTGCTGGCACCTATCTCCAGCTTACAATGGGTGAGAGGCAGGAGTACACCCTGGACTGGTCGCCAGTCCATTGCAGGGCAACACAGAGACATACAGGACAAACTACCACTCATACACACACTCACACCTAAGGACAATTTAGACGGCCTAATCGGCATAACAGTCATGTTTTTGGACTGCGGTAGGAAGCCAGAGTACCCGGAGAGAACCCACGCATGCACAGGGATAACAGGCAAACTCCTTGCAGAAAGACCCAAAGTGGAATTTAACCAAAGCCTTATTGCTGAATGGCAACAGTGCCACTGCCCCACTGTGCAGCCCATTAATCAGAGACCTACATTCTCAATTAAAACAGCATGAACTTGTCTTCTAAATCATGAACCACTTTTTGTTGGAATGGCCCCAAAATCCCAACAGGATGCATTAGAATGGGGGTGTGAAAAGTTGAAGGGGTGTGATTCGTTTGGCAAAGAAAAAGATGCAAAAGCCGTAACCTGCTCTTCATAAAGCAGGAGAGTGTTTTTCTCATTTTTGAGACACTCCTTTTGGAAGGAGGAACCTCAGATGTTTAGGCAAACACAATAAAGGTACTGCATGAACGGGGAACTCTGTGCTTCTCTTATTATGCATTATTGATTCATTTCCAAAACACGTTGAAAACCATCAGCGAGTAAAGCAAAACTCAATTAAAAACCTGCACGTCGCTTTAAAAACCTGATACGGACACCAGGATTCACAATCATCTACTCAGAGGAAATTTGACGACCGGCTTTATCGCCTGCCAGGAAAAAGGAACTCCATTGGAAAATCTTGGGCCCATATTTGGTCAAAACTCTGTCAGACGTTGTGAGTGTTACAGTTTGGGGCCCTACCCAAGAAGCTTTTTTCTCTTCTTTTTTTTTTTTTTCCTTTCTGGGAATGTAACAAAGTGGTGAGTTGTAAAAGCGCTTCGCAGTTGATCTGCAGTGGATCAGGTTTGTCTGGTCCACCAGGGAGGCTGAAAAACAAAGGATGTCCATTTAGGAGAGTAGCCGAAACAGAGAGGGTCGTATAAAGATTTAATACTAGAAGGGACACAGTTGTAATTAATGCCTCAATTCTTCGTGAAATTCGGAGTAAGCGGGGAGAAATGGCTTAGATAACAGTCCAGACGAGGCGTCGTGTTTTTAGGAAGTCCTGATGACCACCAATACCTTATCTGCAAGAGCTTGGTTACAAACATCATGCTGTATTTTGTCGAGCAGAGATAAGAGGTGGTGGTGGGGGGTTCCCTTCATGCAACTTGTCAAGTCACTCCCCCTACTTCCTGTCTGCTTTGAGCTTCCCTCAAAAATCTGCACTGTTGGATAACATGCAGCCTCTTCTGACCTCAAACTGTTTGGCTCTCCAAAAATGTTCCGTCCCGTTCCGTCGGCTTAATCTCTAAAGGATCTGTAAGAGGTGACATGGGCCCGCGTGTAAACTTTCAACGTTTAGCTGCTGAGTTTATTCGGATCAAACTGTATCAAAAATGTCAACAAAAAAACAAATATAAGTAGAATCATCCCATCTAGTTTTGAGCCGTCATGTGAAGTAACTTGGCAATCAAGATTAGGGACGATCAAGTGCAGTGTGCACGTCTTTCAAGACCCAGAGATGCGTGACCAGTGCCATGAATGTAGCTGTTTCGGCTGTTTTGGTCTGAGAAAAATATGTATGGTTAACTGAACGTTAACTGAGGAGGAAATACTTCAGAAGTGGTATTAGAGAAGCTCTGAAAGGAATATGGCTGCGCAAGGTCGGTTCGCAGAGCCGTTTTTGACAGACGGGACTAATCAAGATGTTTTATGCCGCGGTGCGAAACACCAAACCACAGGATATCGGCCCAGGCTGCCAGTCTTCTGGGCGTCTTTGAGATTATTCCTCATCCAACTTAAGCTTGGCCGAAACATTTTCACGCTACTCAACCTGCTTTAGAACTTGCAGAATGCCAGAGTAGCTTCTTTTTTTTAACGTAGGTTTCATTTATTAAGTCATTTTTCTTCACTTTTTTTGTTTTATAGCTTCTTATTAATAATATTTTTAACTTTTGGTCATGTGTAACCGTAGCAACAAGTTGGTATGCAACCCGGAGCAGCTGATTAACGCCGCAAAACCGGGAAATTAAAGTTAAAGTCGAGACACAAATCCCAAATGAGCTGTGGTTACAGAGCCAAGAGGAAGTTCAAACCATCTCTTTGTAAATCGTATCGGACTGTTTCCGTTCTGGGGACTGCTGAGGAAACACTCAGGACGAGGATGCAGGGAGTGACTGCATGGAATCAAGTAAATTATGTCAACTCTGAGCATCCTCTTCATGAGACTGCTTTACAGCAAGAGTCTTCAGTCACAGGGCACCACAGGAGACCCTCCCTGCCCACAGCCATCAGCATCTATCTACTATAACTGGGAATGATCCAGATCTCAGTCTGACTATGACGTTGTGTTTGGACAGCTGTGCAAAAACAAACGCCCTTGAACCTCAAACTTAAACCATGTGTTGAAGGAAGTGCGGAGTGAAATTCTCCCACAAAGATAAAGGTATCAGTTAAGAAGAGCAACACAGAGATGGATGGTATCATGAAACAAAATGTGACCAAGCAATTCCCCGTTTGAGTCAGTGTTTTTGTTTTAATTTGAAATGCCTCATTTAGGCCTTAAAAAACCAAACTTGGAGGTTCTCTAGATATGCGTTAGAAAGTCTAGCTGCCGTCGTGGAAGTACCAGATTCCACCAGTAAAGGGAAACCTGATATGCTTTTAGCAGATTTAGGAGACAGCAGCCAGAGACAGTGGACAGAGCTGCACCTCGGTTTGTGTGTCTTGGACGTATAAACACCACAGAAATAGTCCGTAGCTTTGACTGTAAATGGCGCAGCATCAGTTTACCGGAAAATCGATTCTAGTAAAAGGATTTTCTCTCTAATGTACGGAGAGTTTCCGTCTAGATGCTGTCCTTAAACCTGTTTTGATGTTATTCCCTGTGTGGTACTAAGAAAATAAAAAACATAAAGAATCTTGTCTGTCCTGTTAGCTTTCCAGGAAACCCTCCAACATTTTATTCATGTTCCAGCTTCTAACCTCTAATGAATCGTCAGTACATTAGACCGTAGACCTTCATTGCTCTGAGCTCAACAGCATGCGTCTCTCTGTCTCTCTGTCTTCAGGAGTAACATGGGGGAAGGTGGTTTCCTTGTACGCTGTGGCTGGAGCTCTAGCGGTGGATTGTGTTCGTCACGGTCATCCAGCTGTGGTCCACACCATTGTCGACTGCATGGGGGAGTTTGTCCGCAAGAGTCTAACTCCCTGGCTGAAGAAAAGAGGAGGCTGGGTAAGCATGCAACGTAGAGGCCAGTCCGAATTCAGTAGAATATCACCTGCCAAAACATTTTTTATTGAGATCTGCTATTACCAGAACTCAAAATATTAAATGGTCGTTAATAACTTAATCCAGCCAGGCTGAATATCTGGACTACCTCCTGCAGTAGTTAACAAGGCAGACAATGTCCTTATCAAGAATCAAGAATCAGTTTATTTTTATAGCAGAAAATCAATTAAAATCATAGATCCATCATAAACAAATCAGTTTGAAAAAGTTTCCAGTCTAAGGACCCCCAGCAGATTCATGGAGTCATTGACTTGCAGCATTTACTCCTCTGGAATCAGTAGACCAAATCAATGGTTTGTAATGTCGTTGACTTTACAGCAATCCCTCATACTGAGCATGCATGTAACGACAGTGGAGAGGAAAAACTCCCCTTTAACAGTAATAAACCTCCAGCAGAACCTGGCTCAGTACAAGCAGCCGTTTGCCATGACCGGATGGGTCGTTACTGGGTCTTTGCACCTATTACGTAATGGGATAAAGTATGTAGCAATTAAAGAAACAACAAGATCTTTGGCGAGTATTTTTAGTCAGATTTGTAAATGTTCGCACATTTAAAGTAAATTATTCTTATATGTTAATAAAAACTACTACTTACCTACTCGTTTTTTACACTTATTTTAGAGAAAAAAATCTGGCAATGGAACAAGTACTTTTTTAAATAATTATTTGAAAATTATTGATGTAAAAGAATCTCCTATATCTCGCTGAGAAGTAGTTTTTTTCTTGTTTCAAGGATACCGAGATATCGGCAGTAGAAACTAGCAAACTATTTTGCAACATAGCATGTTTTTCCATCTAAATGGATCTGAGAAAATAACAGCGGTAAGTGGACAACGCAATGGATTGTTGCTTTTACTGATCCAATGCGTTGAAGCGTCAGCTTACGGGTGCTAAAGCTCTACAGCTAAAGTCATGGCTCCAGAAGCATGACGACCACAAAAATTAGTCTGACCAGTGTATGCTGGAAACATAGCAAATATCACACTATGTGGTCTCTGTTAAACCGGGTTTTCGTTTCATTTTCAAAGAATATGAATTCCGAACTCACATTTTTAAACTTGCTCGTTATCCCCCATTAGCGACTAACAGTCGCTATCGTTGCAACAAGAGTCTCTCTTTAGATTTTTAGAAAGTCACAATCTTTACCATCATTCTGCCAATAATTCCAAATGTAGGGTTTTCTCTTCCTGTCCTCTGGAAAACGTCTCAGTCTCAGCCTGAATGAACTAAAAATAAACCAAAAACGCGCTTCTGACTGATTTGCTGCAAGTGGGACGAACAGTGGGTCGGTTGGCCCGTAATGACGGCTCCAAGGCCTGTGGTGCTTTGAGGATAAGTGGAGTGTGACAAAATGATGAGCAGAGTATTGTGCCACTGACCTCGCAATCTTAGCTGAAACGAGGGAGTGACCTGTTTTTCAGGGAAGCACCAACAAACCAGAGCAGGAAGGTTCTCAACAGAGTTGGAGAGATATTTGAACTAATGAGAGAGAAGGAAGTAGCGGGTCTGAGGATAGAGAGTGGTTTAGTGTCAGGATGCTGAACCCTGCTGGTTTGACTATATCACTACCGCCTAGCTAGCTGTGTAACCTGGTGTTGGCTGAAAAGACAGGGAACAAAGAGACTGATATATGATCTATTAATCCCAAAATGCATTGCATTCACCCACTATCATATTAGCAGGATGATGAGTTTTACTGGACTTCATACTCAAAAAAGCAGTGTCTTCAGTCAGAGGCGTCAGGTAATTCACTGTAATGCGGACTGCTACAGGAGGTCCTTCCTGCTCACAGTATCAGCATCTACACCAACACTTTAACGAACCTTTGATAATGGGATTTGCAACATTTAATTTTCTTTTGGGATCATTGAATTTTGAATTTGAAAAAATGCTGTACCAGACAATTATACCCGTCTTTGGTTTGGCGGAGATTTTAGATATGGGCCGATAGAATTCAACATCCATTTTATTTATTTATTTATTTATTTATTTCGATTTTTGGACCGATATCCAGTATAAAAATGTAGATTAAAGTTTAAAAAAAATTCTCCCCAAAAAATCATAACAAATGTATCAGAGTTACCCCAACATGCTTGTATCTGGAGTGCCAATATTTCTCAATCTGTACAGTCAATTATTACCGTGTGGTCTGTCACGGTTTATGTGAATCCTGTCTTTGCTGCCCATCTCTGGCTTTTTTATTTATCTTGTTGTTGTGCTGTCTCCTCACAGGCGGACATAATGAAATGCGTGGTGAACACTGGTCCCAACTTGTACTCCCACTGGCTGGTGTCTGCTGCCTGCACGTTTGGACACTACCTGCAGGCCGTGGTGTCGTACCTTCTGAGGGAGAAGTGACTAACGGAGTCACAGATTGGATCCGCCAGCACCGTACCAGCAACACTAGAGCATCCACTGTGTGGGATTATGTTTACACTCTTCTTTTTTGTTTTTTGCACTGAGCCTCAGTCCATGAACCACTGATCTCCTCTGACTCGGTGGACTTCGGTCTGTCTATTTATTGTTAGCACTGCTGGTGTTATGGCACGCTTTTAAAGTCAGTTTACACAATCACACTTTTTTTTTTTATCTTACTGTTTTTCACATGCTGCTGCACTGCATACCTTTAAAGGTGACTTGCACTCCTCCCTGTGGTAATCAAGGGAAATCCCATCATGATGGTATCCATACCCCAAGGGGCAGTTTAAGTATTCAGATGAGATTGATATTACAGGGAAATATATTACAGAGGCTGTAGATCAAAGACATAAAATAATATAAATAGTTTTTTTCTTATTAAAATAACTTTAAGGGAAGCGGCCAGAAAGCTTACTGTGGCACAAGGTACAGAGACTCTTACGTGCCTTGCAAAAGTATTCAAACCCATAAGGAGTTATCACATTATGTACCGTGGAGATTATACAGTGTAATGTACTTTATTTGGATTTTACTGGAGTAAAGTAACAGGTTTTAAATTAAAAGAAAAACAATGAACGGTTTTCAGATAAAAATCTGAAAAGTGTGGCATCCATTGGTGTCTAAACCCCGATAATTAATACTTAGTAGAATCATGTTTGCTCTAAATAATTTCATTTTATTTATATTTATATATATATATATATATATATATACATATATATATACATATATACATACACACCAACATCAGATGCCTTTAAGGAACTTCGGGATTTATATACTAAGATGAAATTACACACCAAAGTGACTCTATTTATTAATTAGGTCAGGTTTGCAGTTAATTATGCGGCAATTTTTAAAGGGGGATCTAAGTGACGGGGTCTAAACACAGATGCAAACCAAGCTTTTAAGACCTTTAAGATAAACCATGTGTCAATTTCTTTCCGGTTCATGAACATGAACAACGTTTAGAGGATATATCGCATAACATCCCAGTAAAATATCCTGACGTTTGAGTAGGTGAGAAATTCCAAAGGGGACCAAGTACCTTTGCGAGACGCTTTATATCAGCACCATTTAGAGGATGGAAGTATTTCTCACATCAACGCAAAGCTAAATGATGTTTTCCAGTCTGCCTGTTCAGCTCGCTGCAAAACACAAGGACCTGTTTAAAACCTGAGTTCAGACTGGATATTCAGCAATACATATGTTAACACAACATTGTTTGTTTTTTCTGATGCTTTTTTCTTTCTTTTTTTTTTACTAGATTAAGAGCAAAGACAAGTTTCTGATGATCGTATTACAAGCAGGCTTCCCTCTGTCTCCATAGTTGACACTGAGTCTTGTTTCTGCACTGTACAGAAGCTAGCATAGGTTGTGGCATGTTGTCCACAAGCACGATGATGCAAGAGGTTTGTGATTAGATATTTATTCCGTGAATAATTTCACTGCTGTGTCTAGCATTAAGCTGCCTATTTTGTTGTCATTTATCAGAACTGTAAACAGAAATAAATACTTAAAAAAAACAAACGGCTAATGACGGGAGCTGACTCTTCTTTATGCAAAATAACTATACAAACTATACATTGTTTTAATATTTTTATAACTGAACAGAAGAACACAAATTGCTTTTTTCTTTGTTTAATTCACCTTATGTGGCCGACATCCCCCATTAGTCTTCATATTTTGCTCATCACAGAATATCTCCGTACTTTTATTATAAAGGCTGTATAATCCAACAGACTGTAATTGTATATAATTAAAAAAATGTGCATGTTTCAAGTATTTGAAATACCACTGCTAAAGGCTTTAATTTAACTTTGACTGGGCTACCTGGTCTCACTGTTGTCACTAAGGTCAAAAGCTACTTTGTTTGTTTTTTTACTGAAAGTCTTAAAACGTGTGTAGGTTCTCTCCAGGTACTCCAGCTTCCTCGCAGAGTTAAAGCAATGTTAATGAAACAAATCTTTTGGTGTGAGAGAAGTCTTCACACTTTAGTAGAAGGCCTCCTGTATTTATGGCTGAACTTACACACACGGTCCGCTAGAGGGCGATCGCCCGCCTCTTATCCGGAACGCTCGAACGTTTTCCACAGAGAACGCTGCCTTCGCTCGTGCCGATTCTGATTGGTTGTTGGAGGAACTGCCCGCCTCCTCTTGAATTCCGCGGCGGAGCTCTCATCCCATTGGTCCAGCAGGTTGGAGATGCCGAGAACAACAAACAAGATAGGGTGACCACCGTCGGGATGGATGCAGGTAGGCGATGTTCTCCTGGAATCTCCTGTTGTTTTTGTTCCACTAAAAGCCCAGATCAGCAGCAGAAGTGCTGCCGGTGCCATCATGATATGAATGTGTGTATTTAGCTGTTCGTCGTGTCATTACTGGCTAAGCTAGTCGAGCTAAAACCTCGCGCTCTGTCGCCTCGGTGACGCTGGCGAGCTAAAGCTAACTGACGTTAGCGGGTAAGTGAGCTGTAAGTCTGGGCGTTGACAGCTCGCTGGGTCGCTTCGGGGAACATGAACTTTAGCCATGAACCTCCCGTCCTCCTACGGTAACTCTGCGGTCTTCTGTTCCGCCCCAAGCGAGCATCTCAGCGGATGCGCCGACATCTCGGCAGGTACTTTGTACCAGTTAGCAGCGAGATGCTAAAGCTAGCCTCGCCACAAAGAGCCATCTTATCTCTACATCTCGTTCTTCATCAACTGAAGGATTGGAGACCTCACAAGCTTCGAAACAATTGAACACATGCATCTCTAAGAGACCTGATGTGTTTGAGCCAGAGTTTGCCCTTGATGACCTTTAACCCACGATGGGCCGATACAACCTTTTCACTTACGATACCGATACGATACCGATACGTCCGTCTTTGGTATCGCCGGATACCGATCTTGACCCAACATGATATTGCGGTGATTCAGACATACTTGTGTTACTTTTGTACTGTGAGATGTTTAAAAGAACATGATTGCTGTTATTTGTCAAATTTAGAACAATATTTTTAAAATCGCTCCTACTCATTACTACTTATTAGTGAATGCTCTTGTATTGATCATGAGGGCTCTGCTTACTGGATACTAGCTGCTTGTTTTGGAGTGCATTACATGCATTAAATGCAGGCTGATATAATCCCATACAATTATTATTGTTATTTAGTTTTTTATTACTACATTATCAGACCAATATCAGATCGGTAATCCCCTAACTGCTGCAGATGAAGCTGAATAAGTTGTCTTAACAATAATTATCATCTACAGAACTCCAACAGAACTACTTGAATGCCTTTTCAAATGTTCCTTCCAGTTGACTTAAGCCTAATTCTCCTTTGTATCATTTTGTCTCAACCAATGTTCTGATCCTGTTTTGATGTTGGTCAACAAGTTCCAGATTTGGGACAGATTTGTGTTCCTTCCAAGCAGTCCTGTATAAATGTAAGCTTTGGGACTTCACTGATTGGCGATGGTGGATGGTCCTGCTGGTGCTTTCATTGTAGGGATGGCTAGTTTGGTTCATCAAAACACCGTCCGCCTGGGATATTTTCCTCACAATGAAACGACCCAACATTGAAAATTATTTGACTCAACCTGTTATTACTCATGCGTAGCTTTTAATAGAGCCACCATTGATGATTGCTGTTGAAACATAGCAGCTGGAGACGTTTCAAAGTGCACGTTGTTTGGTGTGTACGCTGTGATCCACGCGAGTTATTCTTTTAACCAATACTTCAAATACTATACAGTTTTATGGTAGTTTCCGGTCCATACCTTCGACACATCATATGTAGTTTCCTAAAAATAAACTAAAAGAGAGATTCAGGTGAGGCAGTCATTTTTTTTTTTTTTTCTTTGTCTGTCACAAACACTGTAAATACATAGTAATTACAGATAAAAATGTGTTTGACTGTGTTTTAATTGTTGCAACAACAAAAAAATCTGTATTCTTTATTTCTTTTGTTGTTAAATTAACATCTTCAAAATAGAAATTACATTAGATTTACAAATTAGAGGGAACAATAGACAAGAATGCTTAAGCCAGTCGGATCAGTTGCCTTGTAGAACATCACCAGAAACACGTGTGACAATAGAGATTCAGTTTGGGTGGCTAGGATTTTTCTCTTCTTTTAAAAGCAGTTTAAAGACAGCAAATCATAGAAAAATAAAGAAATGTTACATGTTGATTCATGTGTGACAAAATTGATCTAAATCTTTGTTTGAAGGACTTTGAGGAAACATCTGGTTGGCGGCTTTAACAGCGTCAGATCATTTGTCGCTACACACTGCGATGAGCATGTAAACAGATAGCGACTGAACAATGATGTGTCAACCATGTCAGATTTGCCTCCCCTAAATTTTATTTTCAACTTTATATATATAAATATACCCTACTCACAAAAAGTTAAGGATATTTGGCTGTCGGGTTGAATTTCAGGATGAGCCCAAAATGAATTCAAACCTGTTAGGTGAGCTTAATGTGACCTTCTCTAAGCTGTTAAATGTTTCAGTACGTTTTGCACATGTTGCTGTTCTCTAACGAGCAGCTTAACGGCAAAAGTCACTACAGGCGTTAGATCCTCGAATCGACCAATAAATGTCCTGGTTCAATTACAGCAGGTGTTTAAACAGTCGTCCTCATCAGGCTGTTCACATTGAGACATCATGAGACCAAGACGACACCTAACAATGGATCAACGGTACCTGGACATTGCAATGCTTCAAACAGGACGTTCTCAGATGGACGTGGCCACTGAGCTCAGAGTGTCACAGAGTGTCATCAGCAGGTTGAACAGAGATACAGAGAGACTAGAAGAGTTACAGAAAGGTGTAGAAGTGGACGTCTTTGGGCCTCATCCCATGCTGATGACCGCTACATTGTGAACAATGCCCTGAGAAACCGGATGATGAATGCCACTCAACTCCAGGCACGTTTAAGGGAGGTGAGAGGCACCCAAGTGTCACGTCAGACCATTCGAAACCATTTTCAGCGTGGTCTGCGTGCTAGCCGACCTGCAAGGGTACCTGACCACACCAGCAGGCACAGGCGTCATCGTCTTGCATGGGCCAGGGAGCATTTACGCTGGACGAGGGACCAGTGGGCCTCAGTGCTGTTCTCTGATGAAAGTCGATTCACGTTGAGCAGAAATGATGGCCGCCAACTATGTTGGAGACGTCAAGGAGAGCGCTATGCATCAGCCCCTGTTGTCACCAGACGAGCTTTTGGTGGTGGCGGTGTCACGGTGTGGGCAGGTGTGTCCAGTCTGTATAGAACTACCCTAAACTTTGTGAATGGTACAGTGACAAGCCCATACTACCTGAATAACATCATTAATCCAGTGATTGTGTCCCTACATGAACAACACAGGCCTAATTTCATCTTCATGGACGACAGTGTTCCAGCTCATCGGGGTTGTATCATCAGGGAACGGCTGTTGGAAACTCTTCTTGAAGGGCAGCCCTCAGTTGAAACCTCAATGACCTGAGGGCTGCCCTTCAAGAAGAGGGGGATGCCCTGACTCAGCAGAGAATAAGTCGACTTGTGAACAGCATGAGACGTCGTTGTCAAGCTGTAATTGATGCTCAAGGGGCCATGACGAGTTATTGAGACGTTGACATTTTTTGTTGTGGTGTACACACCATTGTTGCTAACTTTTGTTTCAACAAATCACCAGTGCATCCTTATACTTAAATGTCCTACTTTCGTGATATGATTTCACCGTAGCGGGAACTTTTTACATTTTCCACAAATTTCACCCGAAAGCCAAATATCCCAAACTTTTTATGAGTAGTGTATATATATATATATATATATATATATATATATATATATATATATATATATACACTACTCATAAAAAGTTAGTGCTACACATATATGTACAAAGCCTTAATGATGAGATTAAATTGAAAGCATTTAATATTTGCGGAATATTATAAATTTCCGCAAAGAGGAATTACAAATAAATGCAAATGTTTTATTTAAGGGTTAACGTGTTACAAATAACTAGAACATCCTGTAAGATACTGGGCTTCTGCTCAGGCAGCTAATGGACGCACCATTTAACTTGCTGTCTCATTGCTTCGCTAATATCAGCCAGCAGCACATTAACAGAGTCCTCCCCCCCCCTGCAGCTCTGCTTCAGCATATCTGTCTTCTTCTGGTTCTGGTTCGTTTGCAGCTACCCTGACGTACGACACACTTCGCTTTGGGGAGTTTGAAGACTTTCCTGAGACCTCGGAGCCCGTGTGGATCTTGGGGAAAGAATACAATGCGCTCACAGGTGAAACTTTCTCTGTGGTTTGATAAGAAGGTCACAGTCATTTATTTATTTACTTTTAAACAGAGGTGTATTATGTGTTCTTCGTTGCCTGTAGAGAAAGACGCGATTCTATCCGATGTCACGTCGCGACTGTGGTTCACGTACAGGAAAAACTTCCCTCCCATCGGTAAGTCGGATCAGCAGTTTGAACAGCTGCTCCTGTCGTTTATGCTCTCAGTGACACAGGAGAACGCCCAGATTGTGGTTGTCTTGCAGGAGGCACCGGCCCAACGTCTGACACAGGATGGGGATGTATGCTACGGTGTGGCCAGATGATTCTCGGAGAGGCCTTGATGTGTAGACACTTGGGCAGAGGTGAGACGTCGGAAACGTGCAGCAGAAACTCTCAATTTATCAGGGGGTTAGACTGTACCAAGGAGGGCTTGTTTAAACTTATAGCCGGCTCTTTTGTTTTCAGACTGGAGATGGGCCAGAGACCAGAAACAAAGAGAAGAGTACATCAGTATCCTCAACGCCTTCATAGACAAAAAAGACAGCTACTATTCCATCCATCAAATCGGTGAGCAGTGATCCTCGGACACCTCCGCCGAGAGCAGGGCTGACATTGAAAGATCCGCGTCCGATTGTTTGTTTTGTTCCTGGATTCCGCAGCCCAGATGGGAGTCGGAGAGGGAAAGCCGATCGGACAGTGGTACGGGCCCAACACGGTCGCACAGGTTCTGAAGTGAGTACCGGAGAGAACGGGGTTCTGTTAGCGTCCGAAAACCGTCTCTGGTTCTGGAGTTTCAAATGCAGCATTCAAATCGTCCCCAATATTATCTGAAACGTGGAATAACTGTCTCTTTAATAAACAAAGCCGTGTGTTATTTTTTAACCGTTGTTAATACTTGTCGTGATTTATATTTACATTTAAATTGGTCCACATTGCGCCGCTGCGTGACGTGATCGTGAAAACCAGACTATTCTGAACTTAATTGGGACGGCAAGTGAAAACAAACATAAAAAGCCACAAGCGTTAGGTAGGAATGTTAAAAGAAGAGCTCACACACACATAACAAAAAACACACCAAACTCATTTGTGCTTTTCCCTCTTTCAGGAAGCTGACCGTGTTTGATACGTGGAGCAGATTAGTTGTGCACGTGGCGATGGACAACACTGTGATCATCGAGGAGATCAGTGAGTGCGGCTGCGTCGCAGCTCCGTGCGTTTCATCAGCAGAGGCTCATGAAATAGAAGCGCAGGTTAAAAGCGGCCGACTTTGCTTGGATTGTTTAGTAGTTAATGGGAGGACAAAACCTTTACGTTGGGTAAACTACATATTTACAAGTTAATTAGTTCAATCTCAGCAACTAATCACAGACCACACCCTTCCAAAACAGAACCTCTTCTGTTACGCAGCCGCCGTAATTTTGTTGTTTTTTCTCCCCCACCCATCATGAAGAGCGTCTTTGCATGCCATGGCTGGATCTAGTGGACGAGGCGGAGGTCAACGGCTGCCTGGAGGGAGCGTGCGCTCTGGCTGAGGAGCAGACGGCTCTGTGGAGACCGCTGGTCCTGCTCATCCCTCTCAGGCTCGGCCTGAGCGACATAAATGAGGCCTATGTTGAAACCCTCAAGGTGAGAAGCCTCCGCCGTCAGGAGGTTCTAATGTCCCCTTTATTGCAGGGGTTGCATAAAAGACAAATGTAGGTGCTCCCCGATGATAAAACTGAATTTTGTACATTTTCATGTATTAAAATTATTTTTTTGTTTGTTTGTTTGTTTTAAAGATGAGCTTAAACTTGATTAATGGACTTGAAGACCTAGCTTCATTAAAAATGAACACAGGTAGCTTGATACCAACTGCCTACATCAAAGCTGTTTTCATTGATAATTATTCATACCCCTTGAATTTTTTTCTTTTTGTAAATTTTGTAACATTGCAACTATATACTTGAGTGTGTTTTACTTGTATTTGGTGTAATGGAAAAAGTCGTGCATAATAGTGAACTGAAAGGAAGGTTATGCACGGTTGTGGGAGCCGAGCAAAAAACAAAGTAAGCACGAGTCCAGATTTATCGCATCTGGTTTACGTGGCGCAGAATTGCGACGTCTCACATCGGTGACGTAAAAGTTGGCTAAAATGCGACGTGACGGTTCAGACTACAGATACTTTGAAACCTGGATATGCCTCCAAACTAGCGCCACATGTGAAAGCGTCACGATCCGGATCTACGGGGGTGAAAAGGTCAGGATTGGGGCCGTTCACGCTGGTCTGCTAAAAATTGGACTTGGGTGTCATTTGCTGAGTGTGTGAACGTAGCCCATCTGTGAACAGTTATTTTCATGCTCCATCAGATTTAGGTCTAGACTTTGTTTGGGCCTAGCACACCCCAGGCTGTCATTTAACCAAATATGTTTTAGCTTTGGCTGCATGTTCACGATCAATCCTGGAAGTTTAAACTTTTGTAGCTTCCAAGTGAGGATCTTCTCAGCCATGTGCCGCCTTTGTTTTCTTCCATGTTTGCTCCAATATTAGTCCAGTTTTAAGTCCTTTTGACCAGAAAACCTCTATGTTTACATGTTCCCTGTATGATTTGAGGAATTACATTTATACTGAGATTTTAAGCTACACATGTTAGCTGTTTTCTAAAATGCTCCCACAATAAGTTAACACACAACTGTCTAAAAATATCGAGTACATTTTTAAACTTTTCGTTTACAATTATGCACTTCTTCCTGATTCTGTGTTGTATTGTGACAAAACGTGCACAAGTTCAAGGGGTATGGAGGGTTTTGCGAGACGCTGCTATAAAAAACTAGCATCAGAGAAACCTGTTAAAAGTTTGTTGATTTTAAGTCTCCTTAAAAACTGCAATGCTGAACTCCGTATTGAGGTAAATTAAATGTAGAGTCGGGTTGAGATCAACCCTGTTGTCTTTTCACAGCAATGCTTCATGCTGCCTCAGTCCCTGGGTGTTATTGGGGGGAAACCCAACAGTGCCCATTACTTCATTGGTTATGTCGGTATGTCTGATCTCATGTTTGTACTATAAACTCTCAGCTGTTTGTTTTGTGGGGGGGAAAAAAACTCAAAAGTTTATTATAATTATTTTTCCCCCCTTCTGTCCGTATCCAGGAGAGGAGCTCATGTATTTGGACCCGCACACCACGCAGCCGGCGGTGGAGCCGTGCGAGGACGGCCAGGTCCCGGACGAGACGTACCATTCTCAGCACCCGCCCTGCCGCATGCACATCTGTGAGCTGGACCCGTCCATCGCCGCGGTGAGACCGGAGGGGAGGGCCTTCCACAACGAGGCTTTCAATGCGAGAAAGCTGGAACATTTGGTGAAAGTCGTGTATTTTCCTGTTTGACAGGGTTTCTTCTGCAAAACGGAGGAGGATTTCGATGACTGGTGCATGCGCATACGCAGGGTACGTCTCATTTCGTTACGTTGTCTTAAATAAAGCATCATTTTGGGTTAGAATATATTATTTTTATACCAATCTATCAATAAATTTTAAGTCAATTTGCCTACAACTGAGTATCTGTGGTGGACTAAAGAAATAGTTTTTACTAATATTACAAGAACGGTGAAAATGTAACAAAAATAAAGTTAAAATATTATGAGAGCAAAGTTGTAGGAAACAGTAAAGAAGTCATAATAATATTAAAATAAAACTGTTTAGAGGGGGAAAAAATGCGAAATATTACAAGAATAAAGTCGCATGAGAAAATACTCAAAATACTAAGCGAGTAAAGTCATTATTAAAAAAACAATGTCCTACAAGAATAAAGTCATAATATTATTATGATTTGTGAAAATTCAAAAATAATATATCAAAACAGTTAAACAAGATCATTAGGTTAGGGAAACAGTTGTATGAGAACAATCGTACCATTAAGGGGAAATTTAGTTGAAACAGTTTAAGAAGGACGTTCGAGAATTAGGTCGTAATGTTATGAGAATAAAGTGATAAAATTGCAGTAGTTACAGTATTCCTGCAAGGTCATTACATTATGTGAACAGTTGTGTAAGAGTAGGCGTAATATTACTTATATGTAGTTAAAATTGAGTCACGGCATTGCAAAGATAAATTGTTCTGAAAAGACCTTCATGCGGAGTATCTTGTTGAGATATTCTTTTAGTATGTTTCACAAATAAGAAAAACACGTCTGCCTCACCTTATTACCAGTAACAGGACTTTGACACAATTGTGCACATGGCTTAATTTGAAAGAATCACACAGTAGCTGAGGTCATGTGATGAGGCGTGGCTAAAATCTGTAGCAACCCCTCGATGTAATCTGCAGTTTATCATCAAATAGCATTTATCAAATAACTGACGTTCAACCGAGGGATCAGCAACAGTTTTTCATTCAAAGAGCAACTTTTGCCCCCAGCTACTACAAAATAAAACGCCCAAATAAATGATTGTGTAGATGTGTACTACGTAAATGCTTTTATTGTCTAAACAGAAGCAAATAAAAATGGATTTCTACATTTTAGAACAAAGTGCTCTTACAAAAGGGTCGCAGAAAATTTAATGAAATATCCAAAAGTGATCCCTTTATTACTTATAATTAGTTTTCCCAGGATTTTGTCAGCCATAATCACTAATACTACAAATAAAAGCCTGAAGTCTGTTCCTGTGTAATAGCTAGTTATTAGCAAAACCTACATGTTCGTTTTTTTCCCCGTTATTGAGAAGCATCTGTGTCACATTGCTTCTAGATTTCCTGCAACAAAGGAGGTCTGCCCATGTTTGAGTTAGTGGACAGCCAGCCCGTCCACATGGTCTGCGTCGACACCCTGAACCTTACTCCGGGTAAATCACCACCGCCGAGCTTTCCAAACGGCTTCAAATGAAGGGACATTAGCTCATTGTTTTCCCCGAACTTCCTGTGCAGATTTCTCAGACTCAGACAGGCTGGAGCGGTTCTTCGATTCAGAAGACGAGGAGTTTGAAATCCTGTCCCTGTGAGGAACTCGACGAACAATGGCGTGCTGTTGCGAGCAGCAGGCGGACGATTCGCTCTCTTCTCCCGAGGGGAGGAACATTTCTTAAGAGACGCCCTGTGCCGGTCCAGCTCCAGGGGGCGCTAACGCAGCCTCCGTCTCATCAGCCTCCAAACGCTCTCGTGTCCAGACCGCCCCGTTGGAGGCTGTAGCAGGAGCTCAGGATCAATACTGTATGCACATCCTCACATACATGAGTTTCCGTTTCGAGTCTTAACACTTTCGATGTTCATGCTGAAGTGAGCTGGTGCCTTTCCCTGACTCCCCCCTCCGAGGTAAATTTCCATCCACGGTTTTATGTTGAATAGACTCACGGTGGCTCATGATGCCCCTGGCTTCCCTAGTTCGTCCCATAATATCTAAAGTCTGCAACGGCTTGTAATGAAACCAAATCCAGAGAGGCGAGTTGTGTCAGCTGCCGATGCAACGTATCCTTGCCGGGTCTAAAGCATAAACTACATTATTTAAAAAATTATTTATTTAATCAAAGCATACAGATTAATTGATGGGAATAAAAGATATGTAACAGGACTAAAAATAAATCACAACTGTTTATCTCCTTTGCATAACGTGTTATATTACATCTGTCATGTGTGTGAGAGGAAAAGTCCTTCAGCCGCGACTGCAGTTCGTTCCGGACCTGCTTCACTTCCACAGCTCTCCAAGAGGCATGTCCTCAGTTTCATTGATGGCGTTAAGGCTGTGTGCTTCGATGTCGCTGTGAACTCCTTCGATACTCTGCGTGGCATCGATTACCTAAAACAGCCGGTAAACCGGTTAGATCCCTTTGTGGCATTCTGCAAAGTCACTGATGGTAAGTGCTGGTTGGTACCTTCCAGTTTATGGAGGGGTCTTTCATGAGCTGCTCAAACCTCTGCTGGACCGTTTTCTGGAAGGCGTTGGTTTCATATCTCTCGCTCCCGAACTGACCTCGAAGCGCCGCCTCGGCCGGGTTCAGCTGCAGGAACATGACCAGGTCCGGCTTCGGCAGGCCCACGTCAGGTTTCATGCACCAGTCCAGACAGAAGCCCTACGGACAACAACCAACCCCGCTGTTGGTCACACTGGCAGATGGAGAAGCGTTCCTCTGCATGACGTATGCTATGCTCACACTGCAGGTCTTGATGCGTTATTTCTACTAATAATTAAATGTAATCGCCATCAGACTATTGCGTGAATGGTTAACAACCCCAAAGAGACCCAGCCGAACGTGGACGCCATGCAGCAGCGCAATGTTTGACGGCAACATCAGTACAGTTTGAGGCCAAAAAATCGTTGATATATTCTAAGTTCTCGAAGTTGTCATTTTCGTGCAGCGTTTAGCCAGTAAAATCTCACAGCTGAAATTAATGTTACATAGCAATGCTCGCAGCATTTATTTTATATGCTGTGACATGTATCAGAATTCGGCCTGTATAAGGAAGTTGTATGACCCGGGGTTTTTTGTATTTGCATCTCATTTTCCTGCTGTGTGAACATAAAAGTAAAAACGACAAGACTTGGGGGAAAACTCACCGGCTTGGCGCTGGTAAAGGCAACTCCAGAGAAGGCGTACCGGTCCACAACCAGAGTGACGCCCTGCTCCAGCTTCTTCTTCATGGTAGGCCTGTGTGTGTAAAACGGCTGTTAACCGCACGTTAAAGGGGAAAACCTATAGACAAGTCCTTCAATAGATCGAAGCAGATAAAGGATAGCTTGGCAGAATGTCAACATGTTTCGTGTCAAAAGTTATGCGGCTCTCAGTAGTTTATCATATTTAGTTTAAATCTAAAACACCTGCTTTAGTTCTTAGTTTTTTTGTTGAGAATCGATTTAAATCAACCCACAGAGTAGCGGGGAACGTGGAAGGAAGGGCATCCATGGTTTTTAAAATGAAATTCATAAAGCTGGCGTACATGTGTATACATAAAGCCCCGCCCCAATACTCTAGCTAATAATGAATTTATCTTTTTAAATCGGTTAACTTTTAATTTTAATTAGGATGTTATCGTATCAAACAATTTCATTAATAAAACAGATACAGTGGAAAAAGTTGAACGGGTTAGAGTAGGCCTTATATGACGTCACAACTAAATGATGTCTAGTTGTGTGTGTTTGCTGACAAACTGGTTAAAAGGGTAATGGTTGTATAATGATCCACGGCTTTATTTGTTTAAAAAAAACATTTTTAAATCATGCGTTTTACACTTTCCTCTGGACAGCTTTTACTACAGTTATTTATATATATATATTTTTTTAAATCATTTGTTTTCATGTATGAATCATTTAAACGTCATCCGTTAGTACAAGCCCAGCTGTTCCCACATGTGGAGATGCTTTTACTGTTGCTCTACACGGCCTTCTCGGCATGTGATCGTGTGGAGGAAAACCTCTCCGCTACGCGTGGAAAAGGCCTTGGTTAAGTCGTCAGAGCTATTACCCTGCTTTCACAGTTGGGATGCATCTGTTCTCTCGCTCCTCTGAATGAAATGAATGTCCTGAAATGAATGTGCAGGATTTCACTTCATATTGTCGGCCGTGGTTTTTGCTAATTACGTCAAGTATGTAATAGCTTCCATCTCGACGCCACCTAAATATGGAGTAACCGTAGTAATAATGACTGCCCATCCGCTCAGTGTGCAACACGGGTACCGGGAGTCTTACACCATCTCCCAGCGGTTTGCAGAAAACAGCAGATGGATCGTCTGGTCCTCCAGGTCGCTCTTCTTCTCCAGGTAAGCGCTGATGAGCTGACCAATCATGGTGCTCCTGTCTGCACAAACACAACACACAGGCTCGTTCATATCGGCGTAAAGCTTTCTGGGAGCTGGTGGTGGACCAAGCTGAAGTTGGCATCCGATTCTGGAAATGGCTAAAGGGCGATTCCACTTAATTTTTTCGCTACCTTCGGCACTTGTAATGTTCTAGAAATAAAAAGATAAAAAAGGACACCCAGACATCTTAAATCTGCACTATATTAAAACAGAATATTTAAAATCATGTTCGATTTGTGAAACCTTCCTCTAATTTGCAAAACTCAAATAAAGGACCATTTCAGCACCTTTTTTGCATCTGGAATATATTAATACATACCTATAACTTCCCTGATATTTGCTTAGGTAAATATATATATATATGTTTACATTTATCACTTTGTTTTCTCTCAATTATTTTTGTTTTCATTGGAGCAACAGTTGGACTTGGGTTCTTCTTATTTTATTTTTATCTCTGACATCTTCCTATAGGGGAATAAGCTGATATAATTGTTCCAACCAGTTAATGTTCTCCTTCTTCTGGCATTTGCTCTTCTTTGCCACAGAAATTACTCCTGCATAAGAGCTCGCTTTACGGTGTCGTATCACACTACTGTAATCGTGTATCTATTGCACCTTGATGTACATTTTTATATTTATGGCATACTTGGCGAGAAGCAAAGAAAGAATTTCATTGTACAAGGAAACTTGTTTCTGTATTGTGCACATGACAAACTCTGAATTTGGTAGTGTTTAGATGGATGCTCGCACGTGAGTCAGTGAGAAATGTCTTTTCGATTTATTCATACTCCTTTTGGATGTACATCTGATTTTTAGTTAGGTAAGTCAAAATAACTTATAACTGCTAATAGCAATAAACCAAACAAACATAAATTGAGCTCTAGACAAAAAAATATTTCACGTCCACATAGAATTTATATACAGAATCCACTAAGGTTTTTGCATTGATTCACTTTAAACATATTGGCTTAGTCGCACAAATAACAGGTAAGATAATTAAAACGAATTTTGGCATTTGCATTGTTTTAAACCAAGATTTTTCATATTGATGCACATTTTCCTATTTTGACCTTTAGCCAGTACCGTAGAATAATCTAGTCCAGGTGTAGCTGCTGTCAAGGGACTTGACATGGTTTATTGTTTTGTTTTTTGATGTTTTATTTAATGTAACAGTAGTTCAAGTTTATTTAA
>JAVLVB010000092.1:0-24558 GCA_032876305.1 Orestias chungarensis | reverse complement strand
AGTTTATAGTTAGGAAGAGGTAGAGAAGACAGCCTAATCCGGTTGGGGAGGAACTCAGTCTTGACAGACGGTTCTCCTTTGCTCTACCTTCTTCATGTCTCACTCTATAGGGTTAAGTTATTTAAGTTTTTCTATAGTTATGCTGCTATAGGCTTAGACTGCTGGAGGACAATCTGACCACTTCTCTCTCTGCTACTTTTTTCCTTTTTCCAATCTGCTTAGTTACCGTTATTTCAACCTTGTTAACCTTTTGTTTTCTCTTAGTGTTCTTCTCTCCATAGAAACCCCACCTGGTCTGGCGTTCTGTTAGCTGAGACAGCTTCTTGGATGAGAACATGGGCTGAGATGCTTCCAGTAACGCTTTACAACTGCTGGTATAAACTCCTTTTTTCAGTATCCTGTACATCTAATTTAGTTTTCTGTCTTTTCAAAATCCCCAGTCGGTCGTGAACGTAAAGACAGAGTGAGGCTGAAGTAAAGGGAATTACAGTAATCCAGGCGAGATGTAATGAATGCCGGGAGGTCCAGGTCGTTATGTGATAAGAAGACTTTGAGGTGGGAGATGATTCGTAACTGGTAGAAACTGTTCATAACAACAGAGCTTATCTGTCTGTCAATGCAGAGCCCTGAGTCAAGTATCATCCCCAAGTTTCTGGCATGGGATTTGACAAACGGGGTGAGGTGAGATAGTTTGCTTGGAACTATGCTTATACATTTGGGAGGACCAAAGATGATGACTTCTGTTTTGTCACTGTTTAACTGGAGATAGTTATTTGACATCCATACTTTAATATCTGCAACACAGTCCAGGAGAGACTGTACAGAGTTAGTGGATTTTAGTGGGAGGTACAATTGTGAGTCATCTGCATAAAAGTGAAAGGGATATTATATTTCCGAATTAAGTTGCCAAGGGGGAGCATGTACAGGCAGAAGAGTAAAGGGCCTAAGATGGACCCCTTAGGGACCCCACTGGACACCGAGGCAGTGGATGAGGAGAAGTGATCAATGGACACAGAAAATGTCCTGTGATTAAGATAGGAACTAAACCAGTCCAGGGCTGTCCCCTTAATTCCTACCCAATCTTCAAGGCGGGTAAGAAGAATGCTGTGATGTACTATGTCAAATGCTGCACTGAGATCCAATAAAATCAGGATCGCATTTCCACCTGAATCTAGAGTGAGCAGCAGATCATTTATCACTTTAAGTAGGGCTGTTTCAGTGCTGTGTAGAGCACTACAGCAGACTGAAAGGGTTCCAAAAGTCTGTACATGTTTAAAAATAGAAGCAATTGAGAAAGAACAGCATTTTCTAGCACTTCGGAGATAAAATGAAGCTTAGAGATGGGTTGATAGTTTTATAAGCAATTAACATCAAGATTGCGCTTTTTAAGCAGGGGCTGGACAACCACATGCTTAAAACAAGCAGGGACTATGCCAGAGACCAGGCAAGAATTAATAATCACTAAAATGCTGGGACCAATCGTATCAAATGCATCTTTGATAATACTGGGGGGGGCAGCATCATGAGGGGATGAAATGGGTTTCATATGTTTTACTATCTCGCACAGTTCAGCAAAAGACAAACGTTGAAATTGGTGAAATGTGGCTAAAGCACCAGAACAAACTGGTGGAGTATCAAACGAAAGAGGGGAGAACTGAGATCTAATTATTTTCATATCGGGTTTAAGATTTCTGGCCCACATAAACAGAGACTCTCAGAAGAACGGTAAACAATAATTTATTTTTGTGAAGTGAAGGGGAAGGGGAATCCAGCGATGATCCTGCAGCGGCGGTGAACGGTAGTGAGGGACAGCAATGAGTGGCGGAAGTACACGGGACCAGGGGAATCCGACGGTGATCCTGCAGCGGCAGTGAACGGTAGTGCGGGACAGCAATGAGCGGCGGGAGTACACGGGGCAACCAGGAGTGCTTGGACGAGGGAGACCGGGAACCTCTGAGAGTGAGGACAGGCAAGGTGAGTAGACCGGTGCGGGTTGAAGAATGAACAAAGAACGGTCTTACGGATTTGGTGGAGCTTGTGTGTCGCCAGGGGGAATGTCCGGGTTGAGTCCTCCAGTGATGGAGAGAAGCTGTCGGGGGGGTCTGGCCAGCTGGTGGAGTATGCTGGGGTAGGCAGATCGAGCAGAGCCAAGAGGAGTGGAAGTCACCTGATGGATGATGACCGGGGAAGTCTCTGGAAGGAGGTGAGTTTGTTGTAGGGAGAAAACCTGAGGTGAAACACAAGGGTTGTTAACGAGGGGGGAAACAAAAACTGTGAGACACAAAAACTGGAAATAACACTTGATCTCAAGAATAATCACGAGAGGGAATAATCTATGACGAGCTACAAAAACACTAGGAATCATTAGATCACGAGGCACTGAGTCTAGGGTTACCGATGGTAGTTAACACTCAGGCGACGAGTAGTTGATCCACCACTCGCCTATACTGGCTCCGCTGATCAGCGCCAACCCGAGACAGCTGGGAAGGACGGAGCTCCAACCTGGAACACAGCACTAGTGACCCCCCGTGGCCACCTGGAGAACTGAACAGAGACTCAACCTGACAATTATATCAATTTTGCTTATGAAGAAATTCAAAAAATCCTCACAGATACCAGTAGAAGCTTCAAAATCAGATGAAATTGGGGGCTTGATGACAGAGTTAATTGTACTAAAAAAGACTGTAGGCTTGTCAGCATGTTTATTAATTAAGTCCGAAAGGTGTTTTGCTCTGGCTTTTTTGGCTGCAGTCTGAAAATTTATCATGGACAATTTAAAGATTTCCAATGAGACAGTGAGATGGTCTTTTTTCCTTCTCCGTTCAGCCTTCCTACATGCTTGTCTCAAAGTGAGGGTTTCTCCATCTAACTGATATTGAGATTTAAGTTTGGGGCGACTATATTTGAGGGGGGCTATAGAATCAAGTATGGATGAACAGGAGTAGTTAAATAAGTCAGCTAATTCATCTGAACTAGAGATCTGGGATGCAGCTGAAATATCAAAAGCTACAGCATTATTATAAAAACAGTCAGAAAACTGCTCTACAGTACATGGGGTAATGTGGCAAGAATAGCGACCTGGGGTTTTGGCTGATTGTGATAAAATGGAGACATTAACGTCAAATACAACAGGTATATGATCCGAGAAAGTAGCATCATCAATTATTATGTTATCAACAGAGAACCCATAAGATAAAATAAGATCCAGAACATGACCCTTTATGTGCGTGGCCTTCCTTATGTGTTGTGGCAAACCAAAGGCCTCTAGCACACCACAAAACTCCTTAACTAAGGGTTTGCCTGGACAACAAACATGGATATTAAAGTCGACAATTACTAACAGCCGATCCTATGCCATTAATAGAGTTGAGAAAAGTTCAGAGAATTCCTTTATAAAGTTCTTATCAGATTTAGGAGGTCGGTAAATGAAAGCGCAAGTCAGTGGAGATGTAGGAGAGTCCATTTTGAAACATTGCAGGTCAAAAGAAGAACAAAAGCAACTCCACCACCTCTTCCAGAAGATCTCGGGGTGCTAATGAATGAAAGTTCACGGCGAACTGACATGACCATGGGCGTGTAGGCCAACAAGCCATTCCTCTCCTGATCCTCAGCTACTGCGTTGCCCCTCCGTCTCCGCTTCTTGCGGTAAGAGATGCAGCAAGATAATCGACGCACACACTCAGCAGGCGGATGAGTGAACGAAGGATGACATCTTCTGTGCGGTCCAAGATGTCCATTTGAACGAGCCAGCAATGAGTTGTTAATAATCAAATAAAACCTGACGATCGTAGGTCAATAAAGAGGCATGGGAATAATGCCAGATCAGTAGCAGCAAAATCACGAACAGATGAAACACAGATCGCACAGGCAAGAGCTGAAGGTAAGCCGACAAACACACTGGCGCCATCTTGCTTTGGCGTCTTGTTGGGTTTTCTTTCTCCCCTCTTGTTGGGTTTTCTGCAAATTTGATTAGAGTCAAATTTGCTGGTCAAGGTTATATCAGCAATAATCCATTATTTCTACAATAGCATATTTATATCAGTTGTAATCTAAGCCTTTACTTTCTAAGTCTAAGGCAGTAACATAAAACTAAGGCAATTATGCTATAAGGCTAAAGATATAATTCATACAGTTTCAGTTGGCCAGATAGGCGACTGAACAGCTAAAAACACAGCCTAGTTTAATGTTTACTGTTTTTTTTCACAAGCAGAAATAAATTACAGTACAATAATATTCTATTAACCAAATTCAAACAACAATAAAGTTGAATCTTACTTGTAAAAGGTAATCCCCCGACTCATGGTTGCAACCGCTGGCCGATTTGAACAAAAATATGCGGCACAGAGCTCTGGCATCTTGAAAACTGTTGTCTGCTGCTGTCCTATAGGCAGGAGGACCACTCCAAGATGGCGGCCATATTTACCGCGGCCGAACCAGTCAATGTGGCATTTATTCTTTGTTATGTCTATGTGGAAAGGAGGATGGAGTCGGAAGAGCGCCTTATATGCGTAATGCTGTAGAATATTCCACAGTACTGTTTTGTCATTGTGTGCCGAAACAAAAAAGCTATTCTTGTACCCAAAAGTGTTCGGTTTTGAAATATCTGTCCCTAAATCAACAACCGTGTTTCCTAGGAGGGAGAAACCGAAGAGCCAAGGCCGCAATCAGTCCCCCTGCATCGGCCCTCATAGGAGTGAGAAACCGCTAACTCTACGGAGCTTGAATATCCAATATCCAACTTTAAGAATCAAGAATCAAGAATTAGTTTTTTTATATAGGGCCAATTTAAAACAGGTGTTGTCTCAAGGCACTTCACAGAAAATCAATTAAAATCAAAAATACATCATAACAAATCAATTAGAAAAAGTTTCCAATTTCCCATCAGATTGCATCGAGTCATTGACTTGCAGCATTCACTCCTCTGGAATCAGGAGACCAAAACAATGGCTTGTGTTGTCCTTGACTTTACAGCAATCCCTCATACTGAGCATTTATGTAGCGACAGTGGAGAGGAAAATCTCCCCTTTAACAGGAAGAAACCTCCAGCAGAAACAGGCTCAGTACAAGCAGCCATCTGCAACAACCGACTGGGGGTTTGAAAAGACAGAAAGCTAAATTAGAAGCACAGGATACTGAAATAATAGAGTTTATAGCAGCAGTTGCAGACTGTCAGTGGAAGCATCTCAGCCCATGTTCTCATCCAAGAAGCTGTCTCAGCTAATAGATCACCTGCCCAGGTATGGTTACTATGGAGAGAAGAACACTAAGAGAAAACAAAAGGTTAACAAGGTTGAAATAACTATAGAAAAACTTAAATAACTTAACCCTATAGAATGAGACATGAAGAAGGTAGAGCAAAGGAGAACCGTCTGTCAAGACTGAGTTCCTCCCCAACCGGATTAGGCTGTCTTCTCTACCTCTTCCTAACTATAAACTTTATCAAACAGGAAGGTTTTAAGCCTAGATTTGAAACTAGAAAGGGTGTCTGCCTCACGGACTAAAGCTGGAAGCTGGTTCAGCAGGAGAGGAGCCTGATAACTAAAAGATCTGCCTGCCATTGTGCTTTTAGAGATTCTAGGAACCACCAGTAACCCTGCAGTCTGATAGCAGGGTGCTCTGTTAGGGACATAAGGAGTAATCAGATCTCTGATATACGATGGAACTTTATTAGTGAGGGCTTTATATGTCAAAAGAAGAATCTTAAAATCTATAAGTTTGACAGGGAGCCAATGAAGGGAAGCTAAAATTGGGGAGATATGATCTCTCTTTTTAAGTTTCATCAGAACTCTTGCTGCAGCATTTTGGACCAACTGTAGACTTTTAATTGCATTTTGTGAACTTCCTGCTAATAAAGAGTTACAATAGTCCAGCCTTGAGGTAACAAATGCAAGGACTAGCTTTTCAGCATCTGTCCTAGAGAGAGTATTTCTAATTTTTGCTATATTCCTAAAATGAAAGAATGAAATCTTACAGACTTGTTTTATATGAGACTTGAAAGACATTTCCTGATCAAAAATAACACCAAGGTTCTTTACATTGTTACCAGATGCCAACCTGATTCTATCCAGGTCAAGTGGCTGACTAAGCAATTTCTTTTTTTGAGGTTCTGGTCCAAAGATAACAACTTCTGTCTTTTCAGAGTTCAAGAGCAGAAAGTTTAAAGTCATCCACATTTTTATGTCATCTAGACATGCCTGTAATCTACCAAACTGACTGGATTCATAAGTATTTATAGATAAACTAACTCACCATTTGAGTTCCCCGTGTGCTTGACTCCATCCTCCTTCCGTTACTGGGGTAGTGTGTGTTTTTGTCGCGCTGGGAGAAATTGTTGCTCCTTGATTCGATGGCTTGTTACATTTGGTTGGTGAGTGGGTGGGCACCAGGTTAATGGACAAGTCAATAAGCAATGTGCTGATTGGCTATTCACTCAAGTGTCAAAAAAGGGTCAAAATTCTTAATTGTTCTTTGAGATTTGTACACTTGTAATTTGAGATTTGCACAATTGTAACTTGAGATTTGCACACTTGTAATTTCAGATTTGAAAACTTGTAACTTGAAATTTGCAAACTTGAGTATAAATCTTTTTTACAAGTACAAATCTTTTTTTTATATGTACAAATCTTTTGACACGTACATTTCTTTTTTTAAAGTACAAATTCTTTCTGACCCTTATATGATTTCATACTTCGCTTCCATTGGTCGGCAGCGCAGGTGAGTCATCTAGTTTTATTATGTATATCTATGGACAGACCAGCGCTGGGACAAGCCATAGAGGCAGTAAGGCTAGTAGCATGTGATGAGGGAAAGATGATTGGTTTATTTCGATTAAGCCCCGCCCCAAACGTCCATATCAACCACACAGGTGTGGAGGAAGGGGCGTGGCTTGTGTCTGTTGACGGCAGCTCACGCAACGAGTGAGTCGTGCAAGAAGTGAGGAGAAGCGACTCGGGTCTCCCGACGGGGTAAAAGAAACATAGGGAGAGAGACAAAAAGAGAAACGCCCTGGAGGAGGACGCCGCAAAATGCAGAAGAGTTACAGATTTATTGATTCAGTCACACCTTGCTGCCATTAAATACAGATTACAAGTAAGTTATAAAAACAAAACATGCACACACAAAATGTTGGTACAAATATTATTTTAAAGTTAAATATTTTTTTTTTAAATTTTAATATTACATTTGTACCAACATTTTTTTGTTTAAAGTTTAAACAGAGACCCCTAAAGGAACTAGAGGCTGCACACATTCATTCAGTCTACAATGTAAATATGGTGCCTATATAGGTTTAGCCTTGAATTTAAGATTAGGGCGGGGAAGTAAAAATCACTGATTTACACTTTATTATTATTATTATTTACTTTTAAAATTATTTATTTGTCCAGCTAATCGGATAGTGATCAGCAGTGACTCTGTAAAAACATATTTGTTTAATAACAGATGAGTATCCCACTGAATGAATGCCTTAACTGTTGTTTTAATAAAATGTGTTTTCCTTTCTACTCCTCATAAATGGGAAGGCAGAGGAGATTGATGGATTGCCCACAAGTCAGTTACAAGACATGTGTGTAAAGAAATGGTTGTTGGGAAAGCAAATTAGGTGTTCAGCCATGTGCTTGTTCAAAGCAGAATGTGGTTCTCTCAGCTCCTCCATGTGAACATCAACCAGTTGTGAGGTGTAAAGATAGGAAGCAGATGGTTCGGTAAGAGGAAGATGAGTCTTCCTCAGAGAAAGAGGAAGTTAAGGAACAGAGAATGCCAGCTGGCAAATCACACACAAAGAAAGATAAGAAAAAGGATAAGTGGAAAAACAAGCATTACAAATATCTTTATCCCTGGTATGATCTCCAGAATGCAGAATAGGATGTCGGCCGAGCCCCACAAATTAGAAATCAGTCAGTAGATAACATACGCCCTCATGTATCTATTGAAATTCATTGGAAAACCAAAAATGTTCAGAAAGCGGAGGCTCTAGTCGACACCGGGGCAGAGGCCACATTATTACATGGTAATCCGCATAAATTTAAAGGAAAGTATATAACCATTACTGGATTGGGTGGAAGTAATGTGGTTGCTAAACAAACCAGGGTTGCCCTAAAAATAGGAACCCTCCCTTTAAAGGAATATGATGTTTTGATCACACCTGTCCCAGAGTGGATCATTGGAATGGACATTTTACAGGGCATGATTCTACATTTATCCGCAGGTAATTTTCAGTTTGGGGATACATCAAACATCAAAGTACGGTCCGTCCTGGTAGGGAATGTGAAGATGCCCCCTTTCCCTAATCCCATTGCAAATTAGTATGAAACAATACCATATCCCTGGTGGTCTGTAGATATCAAGGGACAGAGCTATTGGTCCTACAGAAAAGAGATAAAATAGCACAATTAATTATTAAACCATGTGTTCTGGCAAATGTGCAAGAAATTACTAAACCAGTCATAATAACAGCAAGAGGTGATGGTGGTTTTGGGTCCAGAGATAAACCAGGAGCTAAAGTTTGGGAGAGACAAGAACATGGTCCACCCAGAGCTGGTGAAATTATACCACAAGGAAAAGATAGTACTGTGGTCGTAATGTTTCCTGGAGAAGAAAAGTGGATAAATGAACCAGCATCTAAATGTTATCTAAGGGAAAACTAATCAGTGTTATTCTATTCTGTCCCTTAGTGATAACGGTTTCTCTGCAGGTGGTGATTGATTTCTTCGTGGGACGCGGTGAGAGAACTGTTCCAAGGAGATGAACGGGGTGAAGAGGAAGAATGGCCGAAGACCCGGTGGTGCCGATGAATGGGTCATCGGAGGCCATGTTCCAGGTGTGCACCTGATGGTGAAGATATTCCTTTGTTGCCTCGTCGTCCAAGGAAAGTCGAACTGGCAGGAGCAGCAGTGGGTCATATGCTTCAACCTGTGGAGGATTGTAGGTTTACGCTCAGTTGGATAAATTTTACCAGAAACAGAACTCAAGATGGTTTTACTTGTAAAAGTGGTGACAGTTTCCAAATTGCCAATGTGACAACTAGTTGCCACGTGCGGAACTGTCCAAATTGCTACCGTGGGAAAACAATTCCGATCATTCCCAAGAGATGTTACATCACTCTTTTTTCCGTGGTTAATCTATGTGAATGGATTTTCACCTCAAGGAGGTGGACAGAATGGGACACAATGGAGCTCCACATTGTCAGATGAACTCTGGATCTCTAATAGTACCCCCATTACCGGAAGAAGAATATTCGGATATGTTGTTTGGGGACTAAACGAGGATCCAACTGAAGAAAAAACACATGTTGTGCCTATTCCAACCACATGTAAAACTATGGCACAAGGATTGCTTAACACTCGTGTATCTTGGAAAATAGTTTTTCCTATGTTTCCACAATGTAGAGTGAAACGTGTGTAGTATGACACATTGATAGGGGGAACCACAACCCTATTAGGAGCATCTAATCTCATAGATAACCAGATTTTATCTAGCAAATTACATAGTAAAGGAGTTTACACTCATGACAGTTTAGATAAAATAGCTTTTTGGATGACAGAAGCATTAGCTGGACAGGTGGAAAACTTAGCCTTATGGTAACAAGAGATGTTATGGGAATTAGAAATAGTTAATAACACTTTGCCAATCATGATTAATATAAGTAAATTGTTAAATTGGACCACATGTAACCTTAACATGGTCCAATGAAGTTACAAAAAGAATGTTTTCAGAGGATTGTAATGACAAGAAATTACCATGCCTGGAGAAGATTTTGGAATATTTCCTCTACGCAATGGTTACAGTTAAAGCCTGAATTCACTTAGTGTAATGATACAATGTGTACTGGAACGTGGGTGCAAAATAATGTCACAAGACCCTTGCCTATATCCAAATATCATGTATTGCCTGTAATCGCACATCATGTTTATTGGAAATTGCGAATTGAGGGAGAGTGGCTTGCCCCCACAACTACTCAAACCTATGGCTTAAAGGGGTGTGAGAATAAATGTAAAAGGGGGCGTGTGCATGCTTCAACAAGGATATACTAACCCATGCTTAACAGAGGACAGTGCATTGTGTGATTGGGAATATGAAAAACCAAGGGACATGTTATATCAGGTAGGGCACATACTCTCTGTGTAGCAACCATAAATTCTATTCCACAATTGCCTACAGTTCCCTTCTCTGGGTGTCTCCGGGATGTATACATATGGCATTGGCAAAACAAGACTTTTAGGCTGACTAATTATACTAGCGTTCCACATCTTACTAGGATCGAGTGGGATGTGTTGCACTCTCCTTTTTCGATCTCTCTGGAGGGACTCAGAAGCACACTGGCTTCCTCCACAGAGCTGATACAAATGATAGCAGAACATAATCACACAATGTCCAAGCTCATGCTATCCACTATGGTGACACAACACAGGGTAGTAGCAGCAGCTAAGTTATTTTCGCAAAGTTCATCATCACATTGGTGGGACATCTTTACAGGGATGTCCCCATTTGCTAAACAATACGCAACACCACATATTATTATTCTTGTTGTCTTATAATTAATAATTACGGTAATGAATGTGTTTACTTGCTTATATGTCCGTCGGGTAGGAAAAAGCCTCTCTGAAAAGATAACAAAAACTCTATTATCATGAAATTAAAGTTCATAATTTTTGCAGTAATACAGCCTTGGCTGCACCAATATATTACACAAAATGAATATGCTCCACTAACCATACTAACAATAGGGTCAAAGTATATGCCTTATGGTTTTCTGGTAGGGGACAACAAATTTCCTAATGTGGAACAAGGTATATGGAATTTTTAATGGGCAACACTGTATTTGGTCCAATCTTACACTTAAACATAGTCACAGCATATTAATGTAAAAAGTGACAGTGTCATAAAGCCAAGAGTGGAATTGAAGTGTTAAATCTTGTTTTTATTACTTTATGCCACTATCTGCCGATTCTCACACTGTTAAATCTTGTTTTTATGTCTTTATGCAACTATCTGCCGATTCTCACAACATTTTGGTTATGTAAGACGGTGCCTGTGGGAAGAGCTTGGCCCGCTCTGCTCACATCCAACCACTGATTATTAAAAAGTATGTTTGAACAAGAGCAGCTTTAGAGTCTGCTGCGGGATGTGCACAATCTCCCAGCTGCGTTAAGAATCCGTGTATTACTTCAGACTGTCGGCTCTCAAGTCCATCTGTGTCATGGTAAGCGCTAGAAACTGTTCTTTATGCCTGATGTGATGTTGTAACAACTGTATAACTGCGTGTGTGGGCAATAAAGGACACATTATTCTAGCACCAAGTTATTTCATTTATTGTGTGTTTTCCTGTTGTTGGTGCCGACCTCGAGCGATCCTGTCTAAATATTTCACAAAACAAATCAGAACCTCGACAGATGACAGATGAGAAACCAGAACCTAAACTGATTGAAGAACAATACTATTCTACACTCATTAAGGAAGACGTTGAACTAAAGGCTCCATTGATCGATGAAGAAAATAATGAACCAGAAAATTCAAAGCTAAAACCTAAACATGAACCTACTAGTCCAGATCAGGAGGACCTCTGCAGCATTCATATCTCTCCTGTAGTTGAGAGCAAAGATCAGAAAGGAATCATCTCCTCTGAGTCAGAGAGTGAATCTCCTGCTGATGCAAATAAAACATTAAGATGTGATATTTGTGGGAGATGTTATAAAAGCAACTCTAGCCTTAAAAAGCATTACAGAATTCACACAGGTGAGAAGCCTTTTTCTTGTGAAACATGTGGCAAAGGTTTTGTAAGTAAATCAAACTTAAAAAGTCACAAAAGAATGCATACAGGTGATAAACCCTTTTCTTGTGAAACATGTGGTAAAGGTTTTTCTCGAAATGATCATTTGAAAAGTCATAAGACAATCCATACAGGTGTTAAACCTTTTTCTTGTGACATATGTGGAAAACGTTTTGCATATAAATCAAACGTAAAAGTTCACAAAAGAGCGCATACAGGTGATAAAACCTTTTCTTGCGAAACATGTGGAAAATGTTTCCTAACTGATTCACAATTGACTGTTCACAAACGAACCCACATACACGAGAAGCCTTTTTCTTGTAAAACATGGGGAAAATGTTTCCTTTATAATTCACAATTGACAGTTCACAGTAGAAACCGCACAGGTGAGAGGCCTTTTTCTTGTGAAACGTGCAGACACGGTTTCCTTCAAATGTGTACTTGAAAATTTCACAAGAGAATTCATACAGGTGAGAGGCCTTTTCTTGTGAAACATGTGGAAAGTGTTTTGTAAAAAAATCGCAATTGACTGTTCACAGTAGAACCCACACAGGTGAGAAGCCTTTTGCTTGTAAAACATGTGGAAAATGTTTTTCTCAACTTGATCATTTCAAAAGTCATAAGAAAATCCATACAGGTGAGAAGCCTTTTTCTTGTGAAACATGTGGAAAGAGTTTCATAAGTAGGTCACATTTTAATGATCACAGAAAAACTCATACAGGTTAGAGTTTTTTCATGTGAAATTTGTGAAAAATGTTTCACTCATTTTGATAAACTGAATTTCCACATTAAGCAAAAACACAAGTTCTTTTAACATTGTTAGTTGTGAAAGTTAGATGTTGGGTTTTCCAGTACGCCTTAAGAGCCCTGCATGGTCATGTTAAATCCAAACCGTGATTGGGGTTTTTTCTTTGCTCCCTGACCTGCTGTGACCCCCCCCCCCCCCACACACACACACACAAACACACACACACACAGCGATTGTAGTAGAAAGGAAATTATAAATTAAAGCAATTAAAGCATATGAATCCAATATTGTTCTGCTATCAGGAACCAAAAAAGTAACAATGGATCAGAATGTGTCAGTGAAATGCTCACATGCTACATTGAAACAAAACTGAGCAGGGGCAGTTAAGTGTTTTAGATAGTGAGATGCATTTGATGTGCTTACAGAGTCGTTCAAATATACAAACTTTTTCACAGAATTGGATAAGAACTTCTAAAAAAATATCCATTCAGCTGTCTGAACAACTGTATCTAGTTTTGGAGTCGACAGATTAAATAGATAGCAATACTGTTTAAGGGCGATAAACAAACACGCCCACAACCAGGTACACAATGTTGTTTAAGTAGAAGGGTGACGACTTGATGGCTTGGGGATTTGTTACATGTTTACATTTGATGTTTAGTGGGATCTCTCATTTTTAAAAGTAAAGTAAAAGGGTCTTAGTCTATAATAAGTACAGGCTTATAACTCAGGTAAACATTGTTTAATCATTCCAAAAGAAAATAATATATTGTTGTTACTCATTATCTAAGTTTTTTTTTTAGTTGTGGATACTGATGGCCTTTGGAAGGATTTATCTCCTGTAGCAATTTGTATTACAGCAGGTTTGACGAACATATGGAGTAAATGCTTAAGATTGTCCACACATTTTTTTTTTTTTATCAAGAATCCCTCCTTTCCACCACCATATCCATTGCTTCTATTTTTCCACAGAGCAGAACTAGCTTTTATTTTACTTTTTCAGCCATTTTATCTACCTGTTTTTGTTAATGCTATCCCAGGAGATGACAGAAGAGATTCGACTCTTCACAACAGATCTATAGACGTTTATAATTATATTACTTTTGGTTGTTTTTTGTTGTTGATATGAACAGATTGTTGATTTAACCTTTTAGTGGTTTTTTAGGTTGTTTAATTTATATCAAACATTTGATTCCTTTATTTTTGACTCATTGTAAAAAAAATAGATGCTAGAGTAGTTTATCTTTTTTTTTTTTTGTTGTTGCAAGAATGTCAAATAAGTTTTTAATAAATAAAATGTATTAGGGATTAGAAAAACTTCAATAAAGGAAATCTGAATGAAAGTCCAGTTTGAGTTTTTTTTTTAGTAAAAGCTGTTTCAGGTTCAATTTTCACTATTACGCCTCCAGATTAATAAAAAATCTGGGATTTGTTGCTTCATATTATTTGTAGATCATATGTCAAAGTCAGGAGTGTTACTAGGGGTACAAGCTTTAGAAATGATTGGAAAAAGTCTTTATTCTCGATCTAGATACCAGACATCCACAATCGATCTGTATGTGGATGCTGCTTCTTCCTGGTTATAGACCAACAGTGGGAGATTAAAAGAAGGGCATTCCACCTTGTTTGCACAAAGAAGCAGAAATGTTATTTTTTAATTATTAAACATATAACGCTCCAAAAGAAGTTTGTGTTGTAATGCACACTTTTTGCTTTCCAACACAAATCGGCAAGAAGGTTATCGTTTTTAAACAAAACATTTATTCACAACCAGGTGCACAACAATAAAATCACTACAACAAAAATATCACATCAGGACAAGCTAAACTAAATGTCAAGTAAGTTGCTTGTGAAATTCTAGTTACCCTTGACCAGACGAAAGAGAAACAGTTAATCCAGTAGAGATAGTTTTTATTTCCAAGAAAGAAAAATGTTAGTGATGAAGTTGCAGTTCATACACGAGCAGGTCTTGCTTTACTGTTAGGTTTTCAACCAGTAGAAGAGGTACGACCATTATAATCAACCATTTGCTCAGATTCTAGTTCATTGTTGGCCAGTTAGAAGCATAACCAGTCAGAAAGAACTATATTAATTTATATTAAACACTTTATAGAATATAAACTGATGAGGATTAGAGGTAATTTTACATTGGTTCCAGCACATTATGGTGTCGGAGGAGACACAATGGTCAAAAGGATGGCTAAGGAGAGCAACAATTTCGTATTGCTTGATATTAATGTTGAGTTAAGTTTCACAGAAATAAAAGGTATAATTAAACCAAACAATGAAATAGAGGTGCTAAAAGTTTTGAGAGCAAGAATAAAAAGACAATGGTTTTAAAAATTCTAAGGAAACGTGAAGAAGTGAGAAGAAAAAAAATGGAAAAGGTGAAAAGAGTAAATTCACCATTTAGAATTGGGAACACTGGACTAAACAGAACACTATTTATAATAGGAAAACATCTGACAGGGAAATGTGATTGTGGAGAAAATTAGACAATAGAACTGTAATTTAAGCAATTCAGCTGTATTACTTTACCACAACACAATCATGGTTGCACTTCAGCTTTATATTCCCATAAACAAATCATGCTAGTAAATGTACTTTCTAGAGCAGGAATTATTAGAGTGACAGAAATCAATTAGTTGAGAATCATAACATGAAAATTTAATTGGTAAATTGGGGCGTTTTTGGGCTTTCTTCGGAATTGATGTGGTACGGGAGAGGACCTCACTGATGTTCACGCCCAGGAATTTGCTGATGCCCACTCTTTCTACTGGAGCGCCATGTATGGTCAGTGGTGGGTGTTTAGTGGAGCCCTTTCTGAAATCCAAAACAATCTCCTTTGTCTTGCTGATGTTCAGCAGGAGGTTGTTGTTGCTGCACCACCTGATCGGAAGATGGATCTCCTCCCTGTAGTGGGTTTCGTCACCTTGGTTTTCACTTTTAAAATAATTTTTTTTACATCCGACAGTTGTCAGACCTGAATAAATGAAATTATAATTTTCTGTGTAAATGTCTGCTGGCACCAGATTTGAAAAGAATAAATGAGAAAATTTTAATAAAGTCTTTGAAAAACTCCAGTGAGTTTGGTTTTTGGGAAAAACTTTTTCAGGTCTTTGAAGATTAAGTTGGTGGAAAAAAAACTGAGTAGACAAACTATACAGGTTCCAGATTGAAAACAAATTTGGATTCAGTGGTATAGGATTTTTACAGATTAGATTTATAAACACTGCTGGAAGTGTCAGTATAGATACAAGCTTCCAGAAATTATTTTAGAAAGTCTAGATCAGGGGTGCCCAATAGGTCCATCGAGATCGAGAGGAGAGCACGTAGATCGCACAGCATTAAAGGAAGTAGATGGCTGCACCATCCCTTTGTTTGTTGTTTGAGTCACATACCAGGCAGCTAAATGATGTGCATTTAAGCACATATGCACACTCTACGTTAGTTTTGCATTAGCCACTATAGCAAGCTACAGATTTGCGTATATCCTATATTTAGTGAGCTCGCTGGGACTGGATGTGTTTGGTGCGCACGTAAAGGAGCTCAAATCTGGTGTAGCTGTAGGGACAGAGGCAAAAGACACATGGAAAGTGCGAGCTGCTGTACCATTGAATATTGTGTATGAGGTTGTATTTTCACATGGATGAGCTTTAAGAATAAATAAAAAGCTCAATATCACTTATCCTGCTTGTGCTTGGGGAGAACCACACTCATTCCAAAGTGTGTTAAGGCAGTTATGCAAGAAAAACTAATATATGTTATAGATGAAATTTAAATTCAATTAAAGTATACTTCATCCTAAAGCGGAAAATATACAATAATAATGATTTAAATAGGAGTGTGGAATTTTTTGTGGGTAGACCCCTTAGTATTGTGATGGTCCGTGTTTGTTCATGGTTAGTGTTTCCCTAGTTATTGTTTTTAGTTATTGTCTCAGTATGTTTAGATATATTCTCCTTTTGCCTCCTAGTTTTACCATTTAGTTTTTAATAACTTCCTTTGTATGTCTAGTAGTTCTGTTATATTAATATTAATGTTTACTGTATTTTCCTTCTCCCTCTTGTTTCATGTTGACACTTTCTCTCTGCCTCAGCTTCTCACTTAACCTCACACACCTGTAATCACTCTGCTGTCGAATTACTTCCATTGTTCCACTTTTCATCCTCCCAGCTTATATACCTGGTTCTCCTAACCACTCACCGCTCGATCATACACGTTTAAGTTCCTCCCTGCTTGGTGTCGTTGTTGTTGTCCTCGTTCATCTCCAGTGTTCCTTCCTAGTTCCCATGGTTCCTCGTTGTCTCCAGTCTGCCGGCCTCTGTTCTGCTGCACCTCTACGTGCCACGCCAGCATTCGCTCTCTGTGTTCTGTTGCTGTTCTGAGTTCCTGTGTTCATCATCCAAGCCGTCTCCATCTTCTGCATCTGGGACCACAACATCACAGCGTTTTTTGACAGGTGAGCTGGAAAAGTGTGGGAACCCCTGGTCCAGATCTTTTCCATTTATTGAGTTATTTTATCAATATAATGTACACAACGGGATAAAAAGAAAAGAAGATCACAGAAAGACCTTTTAAACCTTAGTAACCATTATAGAAGCTGATCTGTATCCTAAACAGACAGCTTAGAAAGACTAGTGTGAGAGCCAGTAGTCCTGATGCAAACATTTTTTACAATCAATTTGGTGAAACATGAAACTCTCTTTTTTGGGGTGTTTCTTTGCATTTCGGCTTTTAGAAATCACCTATTAGTGTTTCTTGTTTGTTTCCTCTATCATCCATTAATTGACTATTCCATGTTATCGTTTCGTTTATTCTTAATCCCTATCAGTAGTTTGTTAGTTTGGTGTTTAATTATTCCTTAGTTGTTATACAGTTTGTTGACTGAAAGTTTTGGCTGTAAGGTTAGTTCATTTAATTAAACAGATTTGTATAATATAAAATAGCAGAAGTTTGTCTTTATTGTGAAACATGACTCAGTGTCTACCACTTATATTATAAACACACTACTTTATGAGACAATGTTTAGCAAAACAGTTTTTGATTCTCAGGTAGTGACCCATTAATTATACATTTGTATTGGGAATAATTAAATTAATACAATATTTAATTATAATTATTAATATATTACTATAGGATACTACGCAACACTAGTTTGCTAAAGCGATTAATGCCAAGGCAACGTAGTGTGCATGCGTAAATGTGCATCAGTTTGCTGGCCAGTATTTGACTCAGCAAACAAACAAAGGGATGGATGCAGCCATCTACTTCCATTAATGCCATGCACTCTACGTGCACTCTACTCAATCTCAATGGACATATTGGGCACCCCTGATGTACACTTTCTCCAACAATTTGTGTATAGTCAAACATGTGCATTGATAATCCCCAACACAAATATGAAAACATACAATCCTAATCTGTGGAGAAGAACCTTGAAATCAGCCTCCAGTATTTGTCCCGTGACTTCATCGTTTTAATAGAGGGAGCTCATGTTCATAAACTAGTGATTGTATAAACTGGTTGTGCCGACTGAGGTAGATATTTCTGTTGTGTTGGTTTGCTGGACCCATTTTTTGAATTGTTAAATTAATAATATCAAATAAATCTAAACCTATGCAAATGATTCTATACCACAACTAGTATCTTAAGTGTATTCAGGAAACTGATCATACAACTTCTCTAGGATCTATTACATACTAAAGCATTTGAGTCTGGGTTTTGTGCTAGGTACCCACCAAATTCAATGATCACAAGTCATGATTTCAGGAAAATAATTATGTCCACATCCTTTGCATCTTGAACTGACAAGACCGACAAGCCACATTATATTCCATTCCGCCCATGAATCCATAACACCCCCAGAAGCATATGTCAAGTGGGGGCCAGAGGGTTCTTTTTTGACCAATTTTTGATTAATAGTGTTGAGAGACCAGTTGACCAAATCTGTGCTTTAGTTTTTCAGAAGATATGAAAATAAATAAATAAATGGAGGATCTGAAAAAAGATAGCAAAGCAAGTAGAGCTGAAACAACTAATCGATTTGATTGATTAAAATTGATTATTAATATAGTTGACAAATAATTTAGTCATTGATTAGTTGTTTTACAATCATGTTTTACCGTAAGCAGTCTATTCTTAACACAATCTTTAGTCGATATGTGGCAGTAATGAGCTACCTAATGCTGTGATCTACCAGTGGCTTGAATCTAACCTACGCAAGGAACACTCATCATCTCAGACGACTTCGGGTGTCTTCAGTATCTGTCCCAATGGAGGGTGAGGTTGTTTATGACAACAGGGGTCCCGCTGTGTTTACGGATGCATCCTCCACGGGCTGGGGTGCAACCTGGCGGGGTGAAATGGCACAGGGGACATAGTCCCAGAGGCAGAGCAGAGAACACATCATCGTCCTGGAATTACAGGCTGTGGTTCTGGCTCTTCTGAGCTTTCTTCCGGGCTTGTGGGGGAAGCATGTGGTAGTGAAGTAAGACAACACCACTGTGGTTTTTCACATCAATCACCAAGGGGGGACCAGGTAGAGGAAACTGTTGTGCTTGGCTCAACGGCCAAGCACAACAGTTTCCAGCAGTTTCCAACAGTTCTGACCTGGGCGGCTCCATACTTGGCCATCCTCATAGCAGCCTACATCCGCGGGCCACAGAACATGCCAGCAGATTTTCCAGGGGAATGGAAGCTTCACCAGGAAGTTGTGGAGTGGATCTGGAAAGTTTTTGACAGGGTGGACGTGGACCTCTTTGCTTCAAGGGACACATTTCACCGTCCACTTTGGTTCTCCTTGTACGACAGCAACCCTCTGGGCCACAATGCGCTGGCACACAACTGGCTCTGGACCCTCCTTTATGCCTTTCCACCATTCAGCCTAATTTTTCAGACTCTCCTGAGTGTTCGTCAGGAGGGGCACAGGGTTTTGTTGGTGGCCCCCTTCCGACCAGCGAGGACTTGGTTTCCTCTACTGCACGAGCTCAGCTCTGGCTCACCAATGCGTCTCCCCTCCAGGAGGGACCTTCTTTCCCAGTTGGGGGGTCGGATCTTTCGCCCCGAACCTGACCGGCTGCTCCTCTGGATTTGGCTGGGGTCCACTTTCTCCAGATACACTGGGTCAGTAGGGCATAAAATTGCTAGTGCATGGGCGCCGTCCACACGTGCTGTCTATACTAACAAATGGGCACCCTTTTCGACCTGGTGCCGTGATAAAGGGCAGGATCCGGTGTAGTGTTCAGTCTTTGACATACTGACCTTCCTGCAGGCTTTACTGGATCCGGGGCGGTCTCCATCTACCTTAAAAGTGTATGTGGCTGCAATTTCCTGTTGGCATGTCGGGCTGAATGGTTGTTCGGTGGGCCGACGATTCCTCCTGACCTTGTTGACATAAGACATCCAGTGCTTGAAGCACCGTCTTTGGCGGTCAGTAGGGATGAAATAGAATGAAAGTTACTACTGTAACTACGGTTTTATGAATCCCGGATGACCGCCAGAGTGCTTGGTCCCTTGGAATCCTTGCTCTTGCGAGAAGTGTGAGGGATTGATTGCCGGGTGCCATGTGACTATATAGAGTCACGTGGGTCCCCGGCAGTTCAGGTGACTGTTGTCATTAGTAATCGACCTGCGCATGCGAATGAATGATCATTCAGTGCTTGAAGCACCGCCTCTGGCGGTCATCCAGGATTCATAGAACCGTAGTTAGAGTAGTAACTTTCGTTCAAATGCCAAGAACCAGTCAGCTCACGATGAGACAGACTTTAATCAAAACAAGGTCTGGGTAAAAGTTACAAGTAGTTAAACAATATTATAAGTATAGATACATGCCGTATATTGTTTGTAACTTTGGCTTGTAAACTGCTGTGTGTAGTGATTCTTTGGATACTGTACAGCGTTCTCTTAAATGAGCCGCGCTGACTTTGATTGGTTTGCATCACCGTGATCACAGCCTCCTCTTGTCCAATTTATTTCACTCCTAGACACACATACCTACACACACATATATACACATACACACATTTTTCCACCTGAGCTTCGCTGTGATCTTGGCAAGAGCATTAGCTCTTTGCTGGGTAATGAAGGCAACCACAAGGGCGACCACGAGGTTCTCCCTCACCCTATTGTCTAGCTCCCCTGCTAAATTAGCCTTCTGTTAGATAGCCAGGAAGCTCACTGGACCTCCTGTAGTTTTACCACCCTTTGTTCCATCTTCTGATCTTCCCCCATTACAAGCCCTAATCAAGCACATGTAAAGTAATGGTGTCACCCCCTACTCTATCAAAAGACCATAAAAACCTACATTTTTATTTTTAACTTTCCTTTTATTTTAAATTTCTTTAAATATTTACGTCTATTGACCAGTGCATTTATTTCATTTTATTCATAAATCTTAGAAGTACTGTTGGCATCGGTTATACAACTTGTTAACTGGATGTTTTGGCTGTAAAGTTAACTCATTTTGTTAAATAAACCTGTGTAATTTTAAAGAGCCGAGTTTGTGTTTATTATCATATCTGAACCAATGTCTACAGTACCACTTAAATTATGAACAAATCCCTTTTGAGAGAATGAACAGGTTTGGCTAATTATCAGGTGGTGCCCCGTTTATTGAATATAAATACTAACTATTGATCATTTTAATAATAACTCAAGAGTTTATAACCTGCATACACATCATTTTAAATTAAAGTTTTTTGGACTGAATTTCTATCTTCCTTTTAAAGAAATTGAATCAATTATTTGTCAGTTAAACTCAAAATACGGAACTCTGTAAACACCTCAGTTCACATACTATTTTATTTGTCAATTAATTTCAATATAAAAAGTCTGAATAATTGTATTCATCTTACCATAAAATAAAACCATATAAATAAATTTTGCAGTTTGCAGAAAAGTTGATTGTCAGTTTAATGCAGTACAGTGTTAATATCTTAATTTGTTAGTAATAAGACACTTCCAGTAGATAACTGCTGATTCCATTTGTGTTTTTCCCTTTTTTTGTCTGTGTTCCTAAAGTGTTCTGTGTGCATGGTTTAATTACCCCCAGTAATACTAATCCGTCTGTATGGAGCTTTTTTGAGGGTTTTGCATCCTAACATTCTGAGCAATAATAAAAGCATATCTCTTATTAACACTTCAAGTAATGTTTATAAACCACAGTTCAATTTCTTTCACCTGTGCATACGTGTTAAATACATGAAGATTTGAACACTTGAAGAAGTGTTTATAAGCCACAGGCTGATTTCTGTTACCTGTGCATCCGTGTTAAATGCACAAAGATTGAACACTTTAATTAGTTTTTATAAGAACTGTTGGGTGTGGCACCGAGGATAGAAGCCACAATGTTGAGCTTCTCCATGTTTTGTTCGTTTTTGTAATTTTTTGTTGTTTATTGCTCGTCAAACCTGGTTAGTTGGAACTGAGAAAAGTTACTTGCCTTCAGGGACAACATTTCTCCTGAATTTGTCCCGGAATTCATTCAATAACTTTCCCAGTGCCTGGAGATCTTAACAACGGCTGTGCTGACCCTGCTGGAGACGCAGGGGCAGACGCGCTCGTGCGTCTGAGGCGGCGCGGGACTCACACACCTCTATCCGTTATTATTTCCTCTCCAATCTCCGATCTCTCAGCAACAAAACGGAGGAACTTCTGCTCAACCAGATAAACATGGAGTTCTCCACTGCTTCTCCCCTCTGCTTCACGGAGACCTAGCTGAACGAGCTGATCCCGGGCTTCCAGCTGCTGAGAGTGGACACAGACCAGGAGTGGAGGGGGAAGAGAAGGGGAGGAGGAATCTGCTTCTACATTAATGAGCGATGGTATAGTGATACCACCATACTGTTAACATCATGCTCTCCTCATCTGGAGTGTATCTTCATTAACGGTAAGCTGTTCTACTCTCCAAGAGAGTTCAGCTCGTTCATCCTTGCCGGTTTTTACATCGCGCCGAGCGCGTGCACGACTGATGCGCAGAGACAGGTGGCTGAAAAAATATTGGAACAAGAGAGAGTTCATCCAGACTCACCGATCATCATTCTGGGGGACTTCAGCAGCGCTAACCTCACAAAGTAGATGCCCAAATACAAGCAACACATTGCGTGCGCCACACGAGAAGGCAACACACTGGACAAATGCTACACAAGCAACAACAATGCCTATCGCGCTGTCACGAGCGCAGGTCTTGGGCTCTCCGATCACAGCCTCATTCACCTCATTCCCACATACCGACAAAAACTCAAAACCAGCAAGCCGGTCGTCACAACAGTGAAGAGGTGGACCAGTGGAAACATTGAGAAGCTGCAGAGCTCCTTCAAATCCACAATCTGGGCTGTGTTTGAGGAGGAAACAGACGGACTGGACGAATGCACAGACACTGTCACATCACACATAGGTTTCTGTGAAGACAGGTTCATTTCAACAGCAATCTCTGGTTTAATGCTGAACTGAAAAGGGTTCGGAGGGAGAAGGAGGCCGCGTTCAGTAGTGGAGACAGAACTGTCTACAAAAAGACCAAGTACAGTCTGGAGAAAGGGATTAAAGCAGCTAAGAGAGAGTACTCAAAGCAGCTGAACAGCCACATCACTGCTAACGACCCATCATAAGCCTGGAACAGTCTTCAGCTTCTCATTGGATCCAAGGAGAGAACGACCCCACTCCTCCTGAACACCCGACACCTTACTAATGCCCTGAATGAGTTCTACTGCAGATTTGAACTCAAAAAAGCCATTCAGCTAACTCCCTCCCCCCATTATCAACCACCTTTCTCCTCCACCCTGACTCTCTCACCTCAACCCCCTGCTCGTCTCTCCATCAGCCTGCAGGATGTCCACAGGCTATTCAGCAAACAAGAGCCTCCGGTACACGACTCAATCTCTCCATCGACCCTAAACCACTGTTGTGACCAATTGGCACAGATCTTCACCAGCATTTTTAATAAATCACTGGAGCTCTGCTGTGTTCCAGCCTGTTTCAAGACCTACACTATCATTCCAGTTCCAAAGAAACCCACTATCACTGGACTTAATGATTACAGACTTGTTGTCCTGACCTCAGTAGTCATGAAGGTCTTTGAACCCCTGATCTTAGCCCACCTAAAGGCCATAACAGACCCACTGCTGGACCCCCTTCAGTTTGCATACAGAGCAAACAGGTCTGCTGACGAGGTTGTTAAGTTGACACTACACTTCATCCTACTGCATATGGACAGCCCTGGAACATACGCTAGGGTTCTGTTCGTAGACTTCAGCTCGGCTTTTAACACCGTCTTCACGCAGCTACTCCAAAGCAAGCTGTCCCAGTTGTCAGTGGCGATGAGTCTGCCTACAGAACAGAGGTCCATCAGCTGGTGTCTTGGTGCAGCAACAACCACCTGCTACTAAACACAAATAAGACTGTAAAGATGGTGGTGGATTTCCGATGCAACCCTCCCCCTGTTCCCCCCCGCTATATTAACGGCTCTGCAGTCTCCACTGTTGTGGAAGTGGGTTTCAACCCTTTACTTCCTCTGTCCACACACTAGGTCTCTTCTATCCAGTTCCGAGACCCAACCGGTAAAAAGTATTTACCTTTTAAAAATGATGAGAAATGGTTACGTATAAAATCAACATTTAATATAAAGGTAATTAGTGTACAATTATGCCAATGGAACAAATACAGAGTGGCATTCACCATCGGTACCGGGCTCCACTTAGCACATCATAGGGATGAACCAAATGAAGCAAAGAATGGAGCGCGAGTCCTCCTTTTATCTATTCCTCACGCTTAACCCTCCTAAAAGGTGTCATCCTCTTGTATCAGTTTATCCTTGACTATGTGTTGCATCTATTTGATCAGCAGTTATGTTGTGTAAGCTGTAGCAGTGAGCGTAGCAGCACAAAAACAACAAGAGCAGGGATTTACTAAGGCCAGCAAAGAGATTGTTAGAAAAGGTCACAGAATTATACATACAAAATCATACTTCTATAACAATCTCTCTGTTGAGGTGGGAAAAACTCACCTCACATCAATCAATGTGTCTAGTGCATATGGACCTAATAAG
>JAVLVB010000091.1:1699283-1729313 GCA_032876305.1 Orestias chungarensis | reverse complement strand
TCCTCTGATGTCCCTCGCCTGTCTCTTTCAGTTCCTCAGTCCCTGTGTCTTTGGTGAGTCTCTTGCTCTAGCTCTTAGTCCTGGCTCGTCACCTCGGTTCCTTTGTCTCCTTCCGTGTTCCTTGTGTGTCCAAGTTTATTAGTTCCTGTGTACCTCCCCCCGTGATCGTTATTGTTATTATTTGGTATTCTGTTGGTTTAACTCTATATTAGTTGATGAATGTGTGTCATTGGTATTGAAAAATAAAAGTATATATAGATTTTTAAAGTTTCTTATTTGAATTAATTTAAGAAGCTTTCATTTTAAAATAATCCCAGTACATCGCATCAACAATTGCTTAGTTGTTTAGAAATTACCCATCTGCTTCTTTATTTTTGTGGTGTTTTTGGGTCAAAGACTACGAGTGAGTTCAGCTGCAGCTATTGTGTTGCTCTAGTTATGGTTGACACTGCATAGTCCCTAAAGAGCTATTATTATTTTTAAATTATAAGAGGTCATCATTTTAAGCCACATTAAATGCTGTGTTCAAATGAACAGTAATTCCGACTTTTGGGTGACTAAAACTAAATAATTCACACAGTAGAGCTTAAGCAGAATAAGATTACATTTTGAGTAGAAGCGAACTGGCACAAGAACTGACAATGTTGCTTCTCTGCTGCATAAGCTTGCAGGCCATATTGGTTTCAGGTGGTCATTCATCTTTACAGATTTCTACAAATACTGATTATGAGGAAGATTTGCTGTTTAATTATAATATATATTCTACTTTCTTTAATGGGTTTTTTGTGTCTTTTCCTCAGGTTTGTCTCTGAGTGACAAAATTGTCAAGTTGTTCAGGTTCTGAGAACCTCACAACAGCAGCATGATAAATAAAAGACTATGAATCATATTCTCACTAATCGTTCTCAACACTTTGCTGTTTTTGGGTAAACATAGAATAATAGAAATAAAAGGATAGGTAGCACATTGCTGCAAATCATTGCTGCTCAGTACAAAAGAACCTCTCCCTACACGGAAGTTAACAAACGGTCATGCAACTTGTTGTACGTTAAATGTGGACACATTTCAAAACACATTTTTGAGCCAACGTTTTGAACATTTCACTAAAATTTACTGTGAGCCTCTCTGAAATGGTGTTAGTGGAAAAGCAGAGAGTAAGGCTTTTGTATCAGGAATTACGTTTGACCACCAAAATAGCAAAAGTCCTTATTTCAATATGAAAAATAAATACGTTTCTTAAAAAGATTTATCTGCCTACAGCTGCTGTTTTGGCTATGAAGCTACTTCCAGAATATGGACAAAGACAGGAATTCCTTAATATATCACCGTCTTAGAGATCATAAACACATGATACTACTTTGTAAAAAGCAGTCAAAGCTTACTAATGCCACACACAATGTTATGAGGATAAGAATATATTTGTAATGACATAGACTAAGCTCTTGCAGAAAAATGCCAAGAAATTCCGTTGTATAAAATATAATGTGAAAACTATGTACCGCAATGTGTCATAATGTGTCATAATCAAATGTGTCATAATGCTTTTTAGCCGTTTAACCCACATGCACAGGAAACGGTCATGAGATCGGTAATCAGAAAAATAATGTTAATTTTAATGAGCGATGAACCGGAGTCTGGAGACTGGAACAGAGGCAGCAGCATTGGGAACCAGATGCACTGGAGGGAGGTGACAGGATAGGTGAGTTTGAAGTCTTGAGGAGAAATGTGATAAGAGTAATTCTTACTTTTGACAGGTCAGGAACTCCCAGGGAGAGACGTGTGGGCTGAAGTGGTCTGAGGGATCCGATGGTGGAGGTTGTCTAGAGTGGGGAGATCGAGCAGAGCACGAGCGAGTGGAGACCAGCGTGGGAGCTTGAGACCAAAGAAGTTCACAGAGATATTGTGTTGTTCTTGAGGCGTGAGGATTCAACCTGGATTGAGCACACAAGAGGTTAATTTCAGTTAATTTCAGCTTGTAGGCACAATGAAGCAATGAGAGAAACTTGAAGGTGTTACAAAGAAGCAGTGAGAGATACTAAAGGAATCAAAGAGGCAACGAGGAAAACCAGCTCTGAGAAGGAACGTTACCGATTGCAACTAACACTCAGGCGGAGTGTGCAGGGAACTCCACTACTCTTAAACTGCTCCTGCTGCTTGCAGATGGATGACACCTGAGCAGCAGCACAAGTGTCAGAGAGCTCCAGCCTGGAGCAGCTCAGCGCCCCTGCATGGACAACCTAGGGAGAACAGGAGCAAAAACACACAGAACACCCCTCAACCCTGACAAAAAGATGCAAAAGGTCATTTGGTAATTTGGTAAAAAATAAATAGATAAACTAAAAATAATAATCCAACATTTTTAAGTGTGTTTTCACATATTTCAATGAAATTCACATGCAGGCCCGGACTGGCCATAAGGAGAACAGGGAGTATTCCCGAAGAGCTGGCCTGATATTGGCCTGCTCTCTTTAAAAAATAAAAAACAAAAAGTCTGCCGGTTGCGCGACTGTCAGATAGAAAGGCCAGCGTTTACGACAAGTCATAGAGGCACTCAGACCAGCAGCACGTCAGGAGAGAAAGACAAATGGTTTATTTCGGTTAAGACTCGCCCCAAACGTCCGTATAAACCACACAGGTGTGGAGGAAGGGGCGTGGCATGTGTCTGGTTCCATCAGCGAGCTGTGCAAGAAGTGAGGAGAAGCAACTCGGGGCTAAAACAGAAAGGCGCTGGAGGAAGAAGTTATGAATTTATTTATTCATCCTTTAGAATAAAGATACAAGTAAGTAAATGTAAAACAAAACGCACACACAAAATGCTAGTACAAATATACATTTTTTTTTAAATTTAATAATATATTTGTACCATAATTTTTTGTTTAGAGTTTTTGGCTCTAGCCACCCTAAGGTATGTCATATTCACCCTAATTTTTTCAGATCTTTTAAATTATTTATATATTTATTTATTTTTCTCCCAAAAATAAATGCAGTAAAGCACTAAACACGAGCCGTTAAGAGCGCTAGTTAATCTGAACACTAGTAATCTGTCATCACTCTAGATTTAGTGATTTTCGCGAAACTTTGGGTCGCTTAGAGGCACGTTGCGAAAACAAACGTGATAGATATGGACATACTGTCTTCACTTCTCGACAGAATACGGACATACCTACAAACGGAGATTTAAATTACGTTTCTAAACAAACGTATGATGACACAGCAAATGTTCAAAAATGTGTGATTTTTGGGATTTTTTTTTTCGCGACTCCATTCATTCCTATGGGATTTTTGGACGTGGTTTTTCGCAAATAATTTCGCAACGGATTCTCATCTGTAAAGAAGAAGTAATAGCACCCATCTTGAGATCGAGCCGCATTTTGAGATATAGTTTGTGGGGGTACACGCTACGGTTCGAGCCGCATTAACGGAAACGGAATAATAATGAATACTAAAGAGTCCAATTTAGAGGTGCAGATTAATAGATGCCTGCATTGCTATGCATTATGCAAGCACCAATAATGACCATCCGGCCTATTTACTGGAGGGCAAACTTGACTCACAAGTCACTTCAGCGCCGTCTTTCCTCCGCTGCCCCCTAGCTCGGCTTTGCTGGCGTTCGCAGCGCTCCTGGTTTTGGGGGGTGAATGTAATTGTCGTGGGTGTGGGGGTGAAGTCTAGCTCCCAGAAAAAACAGTTTCAAGATATAATGAAATATCTGCGCTTCGACAACAAAGACGCTTGTTTGAAACGCGTGGAAACGGACAAATTTGCTGAAATTTGAAACCTCTGGTAACAGTTTGTACAGTGTGTTGCCCTACAGTTCAGGGGAACATATTACTGTTGATGAGCAGTTCGTTGTCCCTTTCTGCAACAAAGCTGAAGTTGGCTTTAGATTCCAGCTTCCGATTCGGGGAATGGCTAAAGGGCGATTCTGCTCAAATTTCCTTACCTTCGGCACAGTTATTCTTCTCTAGATAAAAAACGACAAAACATAAACACTTCAAACCTGGACTGGATTGTTCTAAAGACATTGCAGAATATTAATAGTAGGTTGGAAAATATGGCATACATGCGTTATATTGATATGGTCTGATATAAAATTAACTTCAGAGTTTAACCATGTTTTTGTTTTTGAACTCCATGAAGGGTGAGGCAGAAAGACAGGCTGTGGACGAGATTGAGGAAGGGAGTCCAGATTCAGATGATCTTTTCTTTGTATTTTAGCACATTTTAGCTTCTGTAGTTTAGCAAGCAATTAAATAATGAAAGCTATTTTTAAATAAAATAGAAGAATTGTGGGAAGTGTGTCCCCAAGCTGTGATCCTCTTAAAATAATGTATTGATTAACAAAGCCTTAGTAGGTGCCCTGAAAAATGTTCGGTGCGCTATGCATGCGCAATATCTTACCTCCTCTGGGGGCTAAGCCATTCCTGTCTCTCAAACCTAGTAACGTCCCTGAAATTAAGATAAGGACTGGGATGTTAAAATCACTGATTTACAAGCCACTTTATTATTACTATTATTATTATTATATAAATATTACATTATTTATTTTCCAGCAAATGGGATATAATCTTATCATTATCATGTATATGAGTACAAGGCCAAATCAGTGAGACGGGCTAAATTATCTTAATGTATGAAATACAGTTTATGGAAAAACTATGAGCATATGTTTCTCTATTCAAAGGTGGTGATGATGATTACACCAGTCCTGCTTGTACTTCAGGAGAAGTAGAGCATTTGGGAGAAGTTACAAAACCATTTCTACAGTAGAGCCACAACACATGAACACTACCAGACCCTAGCATAGACATAAGTGGCTCTCAAATGTAATAATAGCTTTCTTGGCGTTATAGCGTTTTTGTATTAAGTGATTGTGTTGTTGAATATTTCTGTCTGTTGCTGATTCTCTGTTATGTAACCCAGACCAAACATGAACATTTGTGTACTCCAACCTTGGATTTACTGTAGGTTGGGGTTCATTAGTATTAGGAGTATGGATAATCTGCCACTGAGGCAGTTGATTTTTTATATGATTTGACTATGTAAAGCTCTAACTTAGACACTTATTATTGTGTAAAATCTTTATTATCTTAGTAATACTGCATTTATAGCAATAAAGTTGCTGTATATTACAACCTCAGAAATTACAGTAGGTCTAATAGGTGGCCTTTTATTTGAAATTTGCTATAAGTGTGTGTGCGCACGCACCAAATTTGTTTTGCTTATGCCCATGCATTTAGGTGTGAACATGTATGTGTGGGAACATGCATGCAAGGCCATCACAGGGTGGCCTGGTTACATGACTGACTCCTGGCCTGAAAACATCTCCCAGTCCGGCCCTGTCCACATGTCATTCCCATTATTCTGGTCTAATTCCCAACCATGTGCTCATTTATTTTGTTCATGTGTTCCATGTTCAATTCATTGGTGGAACATGTGATCAAATGTCTCACATGTATACATACACTTGTTAAGACATGTGAAATGTCTGTGTCTTGTTATGATATGAGGCATGGTCGATGGACCCAGAATTAGAACAGGCACAGCATAGTTAACTTAAGTGAGGGTTTTTTTCAAAATCCAAATTACAAAATACAGGGGCTTTGCAGAACTCAATTATCAATTGTGAATTATAAGAAAAAGAGCACTGCATCGTGAAAACAGAATAATACAAACAGGTCCAGGGGTCAGGCGTGATCAATAGTCAAAAAACAAGCGAGGTAAATGTCCAGAAAATCGTAAACAGGCAAGGTATCCAATGAGGGCGAGACCTCACAGGAAAATCCAACAACAGAAAGTCAAAAACAGGTAACAAGGCAAAACCTCTGGACATTTATGTGAACTGAAGGTTTCAAAATTACCTGGCAGCTAGACTGGGGAAGCAGGCTTAGATGCATGGCTGGATAAACATGTAAAAAACTATAATTGCTAATGAGTGGATGTGAAAACAACCCAGTCTAGGTGCCAGGATAACGACAAATATGTGAAACCTATGTCAAAACGCAGCCATCACTTATTTGTTTTATTTTTTTGTTTTTTCAACCACAATCCAAATGTGGTTTACAAATGTGGATTTTCACACGTGAAACTCATGGGATTTTTTTTTCTGTAAGAGAGGGTCGTCGGGAAGTGATTTGTTTTCTCTCCATTCCTTTGAGGTACTAAGATAGATGGCATCTTCTGACTGTTATATTTGCAAAAGCAAGTTATGGGATCAAACAATTGAGTAAATTGATCCATCAGATCCTCTATGAAGAGGTCAGTTTCCAGCTTTTATTGTGGGCTGTTTATACCAGGGAGGATTTCAGAGGTAACACTGAATTTAACTTGAGGTGGGTTCAGTTGTTACATCTAGAAACACATATAGAAACATTGGAATTCATGCTGAGAAATGTTTTTAATGAGTAGAATCACCAGGAGGCTTGAGTCAGGTTTCGGTTGTGCCACCTCACAGCAGGTAAGGAGGGCAGAGAGAACAAATATTCCCAGAATGTTTCACATTGCAGCTTAAAGACATTTAACTCCAGACGGAGGGGGGTCTATCATCAGGACATGCTAAAAGTAAAATATTTGTTTGGATTTTATTAACTTTAGCTTGCAGTTCAGTTAAGATTTATATACAGTTCAAGGATCTTCCCTCGATATTAGGAAGTCCTGAGGGTCCTGCAAAAATTAGCTGCAACCATTCAACAATTTCATACAACGTGATATTGTGATACGAAAAGCCGACTCTTGACTCTGCTCTCAAGGGAATTGGTTATGTTTCCTAGAAGATTGTTACAAGGGATGATTAATTTCAAAGTAATTGAAGAAGGATTAAAGAAATCTGAGCTTCATGTGCAGAACCTCCAGCTTGAAGACAGCAGCATGTGTTACTGTGTAGCCAGTCAGCACAGTGACTCAGTGCCTTGCTCCTTAAAAAAAGCGTCTCTGATAAACACAAACACACACTGAAGAGGAGAGAAGCTGCATCAAGGTGCATTAAACTACAGAAGCAAACCAAAAATCAACCAGAAAAAAAAGTTCATTTAAAAGGCATTTAAACAGTCAACAGCAACTTCGATATGATGCAGTGTAACAGCTTCCCAGGAAAACTGAAATGCAGCTAAAGGCAACAAAAACTTTTTGTATTACAAAAGGGACCAAAATCTAACCAGCTGATAGCAGCAGGAAATTTGCAGAGGGACTCACAGGTGGACGAAAATTAGGTGTTATCTTATTTTTCCACTAGGGGGAGAGATTTTCACAAAGTTCCTGTTGTGCAGAATTTATATTTTGGGAAAATGGTGACTCATCACAAAAGTATGCAATTTTATTTAAATAATTAACATTTGGGTTAAATATATGGTCAGAAACTTTATATAAAACAATTAGAAGAAGATTGTATCTGGGTTGTATTAAAATTACCAGAAACCCTCTATAAGTTTAAAGCTTCTGGACAATAACTCATATTTCATATTTCAATATATGCTGACATGTTGTTCAAGTAATGATTGTGCTGATGTGTTTGATGTCTAATTGGTGTATCAACAAATGTTGCCTTTTGTGTCTATTTCTTTAAACCTGATGCTTTTAAGAGTCGTAAAACTGAGACATTTTGTTGGGTAAGTTAAAAAACGGAGTTTGTTTTGTCTGTGTAGCTAACATAATGAAGTATTTCATTTGTGCAAGTTTTGTTGGGTAGGTAGAAAATTTGTCTGAAATTGAACTCATTTTTCTAAGTGTTTGTTTTAGTTCTTTAGATTTCAAAATCAATTAAGTATCGAATACATGGGAATACTGAAAACAGTGTTTTAAGTGTAGATGGTGGGTAACTTTGGCAAGTTTTGTTTTTTCAATGTAAACGCTTTGGCAAGTGTGACAACTATTAATATTTAAGACCAGATGTGTGCAAGAGAAATGATTCTTCTGCTACTATAACATACCGTCTGTGTGTTTGGTGTTTATTAAGCTACATGCTGCGTCTGTATAATTAATACCTAGTAAACTGTAATATATCTTCTCTGTAGCTTAATTTGCTTTTCTCTCTCTTTCACTTTGGAAAGCAGTCCATAATCTGTTGGGTTTACGGCTGTTACGACTGTTGAGTGCATAATCACTCCTTAACAAATCACTTTGACTTTGCAAAAGAGGAGGAGATACAGAAGCACATCTCATTTCAGTTTTACTTCAGTGATTACAACAAAGGTAGAAGCGAACTGGCACAAGAACTGACAATGTTGCTTCTCTGCTGCATAAGCTTGCAGGCCATATTGGTTTCAGGTGGTCATTCATCTTTACAGACTTCTACAAATACTGATTATGAGGAAGAGTTGTTGTTTAATTATATTATATTTTCTACTTTCTTTAATGGGTTTTTTGTGTCTTTTTCTCAGGTTTGTCTCTGAGTGACAAAATTGTCCAGAGTCCTGTTGAGATCTTTAAGAATCTTGGGGAAACGATTACCATCAATTGCTCCCACAGTATTCAGGGCTATGATGTAATACTCTGGTACAAACAGTCAGATGTCCAAGAGATGAAGCTCCTGGGATACGTGTATGGATACGGCAAATTCCCGGAGATCGGAATGAATGTGACATTAGATGGGGATGCAAACAAAGACAAGATTTGCAACATAACAATTGAAGGACTCAGCCAAAGCAACAGTGCAGTTTACTTCTGTGCTGCTCGCTACCACAGTGCTGCATATTATTGCTGCTGTGTGCATAAACCTCACATCCCCTGTACAGCTGTACCACATACTTTGATGAAGTAGGCTAATTGTCACATGACAAACATGATAATAAGCTCTGCTGTAACCTCATAGTTCAAGTTTTTGGCCTCAAAATAAAGGCATAAAACAAGTTATTCAGGTTCTGAGAACCCCACAGCAGCAGCATGATAAATAAAAGACTGAGAGTCATATTCTAAACTCTCAAAGAGAGGCCGTGGAAAGATCACACAACTGTACCTTGATAATTAAAGTGCTACAAATCACTGCTGCTCAGTACTGAAAACTTCCCCCTTCAGTCAAGTTAACAAACGGTCATGCAAATTTTTATAAATTACATTTTATAGAAATTTTACAATTTTTAGCCAACATTTTGAACATTTACATAAAGTGTATTGAGATCCTCTCTTTAACTCAAATGCAGAAATAAACAAGATACAAATTGAAGTTGCGTATGTTGAAATGCAAATCATAAGGCTTTTGTATCAGGAGTTACGTTTGACCCCCAAAATGGCAAAAGTCGTTATTTCAATGTCAATAATACGCATGTTTATTAAAAAAGATGGATTATACTGCTGTTTTGGCTAAAGACAGCAATTCCTAAATATATCACCGCCTTAGAGATCATTAAAACATGCCACTACTTTGTAAAAAGCAGTCAAAGCTTACTAATGCTACACCAATTGTTATGACGATAAGAATGAATTTGTAAAGATGACATAGAGTGAGCTATTACAAAAAAATTCCAAGAAATTCATTGGTATAAAATCATATGTAAAAACTATGTACCATATGTAGAGTGATGTGGAAGGACGCTGTGATTGGCTCAGAGGAGCGGTTCGAACAGGAAATCCTTCTTTTCTATCTATTATGAAAGATCTAACTGGGAGGAGATGCTCAAAACTTCTATTGACACACAGACAGCTTTTTTTATATTACCATAAATATCTCATAGAAAGTATGAACACTTTCCTGTTAATGTTTGCTCTACAAACTTGGCTGGTTTCAGGTAATCACTAGTTTTCTCAATTTTTTTTATTTTTATTTGGGCTGTAATATTCAAATTATTTATGTCCGCTATCTGATCTCCCCGTCACAAATTCCTCAATGTTGATTCGAAAACACATTAAATTGTCTTTTTTTCACAGGATCTTCTCTCAGTGATCAAGTTCACCAGACTCCGTTTTATATTCAAGCAAACCCAGGAGAGAATGCCACAATCAACTGTTTTCACAGCATTCAGAACTACAACCGAATCCTCTGGTACAAAAGATCAGAGGACAGACAGCTTCAGTTCCTGGGTCACACATATCAGGGGACCAGCTATCCTGAACCTGGTATAAATATAACAATGGAAGGAAGAGCAGAGGCAAATAAAATCTGTACTCTGACTATTAAGGGACTCAGTGAGAGCAGCAGTGCTGTTTACTTTTGTGCTGCTCGCTACCACGGTGCTGCCGATCACTGCGGCTCAGTACGAAAACCTCACAGACAAGACCCTGGGATAGCAGTCGCAATAAAACGCATTATCACTGGTCCAAACTATGACCGACTCTAACAGATGAAACGGATGACACATGGACAGCTGAGGTTTCTTGGAATTGTAGAATAAACACAGGAATCATAAAGCTGGACTAGGTGTGATTTGGATGGGAATGTAAAAGGCTTAAGGTTCTCAGCCCAAACAGCAGCGCTGTCTACTTTGATGTTTCCAGCCGCTCACTAAAGCAACCTCTCTATCTGTGTTTTCATTTCTGTGTTATAGAATACAGAGGGTCTTTGCACCTGGATCAGCTCATTTTAATCCATCCATCCATTTTCTGTACACCCTTGTCCCTATTGGGGTCGGATGGGTCTGTTGACACCTATCTCCAGCTTACAACGGGCAAGAGGCAGGGGTACACCCTGGATAGAGCGCCAGTCCATTGCAGGGCCACACAGAGACGTACAGGACAAACAACCACTTATACACACTCACACCTAAGGAGAATTAAGAGTGGCCAATCAGCCTAACAGTCATGTTTTTGGACTGTGGTAGGAAGCCGGAGTACACGGAGAGAACCCACGCATGCACAGGGAGAACATGCAAACTCCTTGCAGAAAGACGCAAGACCCAAGGTGGTATTGAACCCAGAGCCTTCTTGCTGCATGGCAACAGTGATACCCACTGCAGCACTGTGCAGCCCTCATTTTAATCAAGAGTCTATTCTTCCCTCTGAAAAGGGGAGGATCTTGAGCTAAACAACACACTATTAATCTTCTCTCACATAGTCACCACATCCATACAAAGCACATTCAAAAGGAAGACAATGTTACAGTTTCTCTTCCTGATTGAACTCTCATCATTGATGATTCCAGGTAAATGAAGAAAGGCTTCAGCTCGAAATCCAATGTTGTGAATGGAAAAACCTTCATTTGGTGTCATTCTTACGAGCGCCTGAGGAATTTTTGTCTTTCACTTGAGCTGTAATGCAGCTGATACATTTTTCTCTTATCTTGACAGTTTACAGCCAGGATGTCATCCAGGAGCCTGCAGTCAGTTGGAATTTATGGTCCGAGTCAGCAGAGATTAAATGCAGCCACAAAAAAGACATTACTTACAGACAAATGTACTGGTACATACAGCGTCCAGGGGAGACCATGACCCTCATTGTGTACACAGTGATGGACCAAGACTACGGAGAGAACCCACAAAGCAAATACTCAGCAGTTAAACACAAAGTAGAGACCGGAGCGCTGACTGTGAAGGACCTACAGCCTGACGACAGCGGTGTGTATTTCTGTGCTGTCGGTAGTCACAGTGATATGATGAGATGCAACAGCTGAACAAAAACTGACTGCCAATAAACTGAGATTATCAAAACCCACATCTGCACTTTTAAAATATTCCACTAGAGGGTGCTGGAAATGTTAACAAAAAAAAAAAAGGATTCATCATTGAACATCCTAAAACCACATGTCAAGTGAAGATTATTTGTATGTCACAGTTCAGTAACATGTTTCAAACTGCGTTACATGATAAAAACATGGCACAGAATAATTACAATCAACTGTATTATTCATTGTTATTAATCAAAGGAAAAATTAAACAAGTGAGTTTTTTTAGCCATGATTCTAAATAACTTCCAATTTTCTGGGGGATTATTCCAGATTAGAGAAGCATAAAAAACCTAATGCTGCTTCTGGGTTTGTGTTTCTAGCTGCTGATATGAAGCCATGCTAAGAAAGTCAATTTTATTAGAGCTTTTCATGATTAAGGCATAGGTTTTATAAACTCTGGTCTCAGCATATATAGGATGACTCTACATGCTAAAAGGAAAGCAACCAAAGTAAACTTTGAAATGCTGTGAAGAGGTTTTGTATTTATTTCTCATGTCCGTTTTGTGTGTTTGTTTTGGCGCCGCCTAGTGGAAGCGGGTCTGAACTGGCAGCCATATTACACAAAAGCCAAAAATGTACACAGAGATGAAACATAATTTATTTAATCTTCAGCTTTGAGTTTTCCTTGCACACTCAGTCTTTAAACTTATTTAATAGATACTTTTAAAATAGACCAACACCAAATAATACAGAATTGTTAAGAAATGTAGCACATGATTTTAATGTGCTTTTACACATATATCTAATCTAAAAAGTGTGGTTTGTATTTGTATTCAGTAAAAAGATTTCACAACCAAAGCTTGGTGTAAATATGTGAAAATTATTTTTTTTAAAGGCTCACATCCACTCACTGCAGTTCGGTTTGTGTGCTTCCTCTGCTGGAAGGTGAATCTCTGCATCAGGCTCCATTCAACATTTTTGCCCCCCCAACGATTTCGACTTTCCTCTTTCCTCTCCTTTCCAAAGGTCTTCATTTTTTGGAGTGCACAACTTTGCAGTAGTCTGTATGGTAGTTGATAGAACAGTTGTCTTAAAGAAGAAGAATGTCCTGACATAAAAGCTTTGTCTTGACATTGTTTGCATTAAGCTTTCATGTTTTCCCTGTACATAAGTGAGTTTACCATGGGTACCACGACTTCCTCTCACAGTCCAAAATAACATGTATGTTTTGTTTTTTGGATTGTTTTTTTCCAGTTCCCCTTAAGTACAAGTCGATATAGGCCACAGATAGAGAAAAACCTAATAACTGATCTTCTAAGTTGCCATGGGACGCTTGGCTGTTTGTCTAATGCACCTCTTACCGTGTGTGGTAGTATAGTTGGCCATATTCAAATGATAGACTAAACAAAGTTCATTGAGATGTTCTCATGGATGGATGTTTAATAACCTTATCTGGTTTCTGAACAACGTCCCCTCTTATTCGTCAACTGTGTTACATGGACTTTATGATGTTGTTTGTTTACTGTTGCTCTCTGACGCCTTCACAAAACAGTTAGGTTTGCACTGGTATGAAAATATGAACAGGAAAAGTATATTTGCCCGGTTTTTGAAGGCAATCTTTGTTTTTTGCTAAGGGATGAGGGTAAATAACTCTGCACAACGCTCTTCCTACTTACAAAATTTGCATATGTAGAGTATTTACTGTACTTTCTGCTGCTCTACAGTATAGCATCAGATTAAGAACTTTTAAAGTTTAAGATTTTCATTTGACAAAATGTGAAAAATAAAGCCAAACTCTAACCAAAGCCCTTGTCTGTAATTGCCTTTATTGATGGATTTTGTTCCTTCATCACTTCCGTTTCCTGTTGAAGCATCAGTTAAATCCTCGTCACTATCAGCAGCACATGCCCCGCTATCTTCTGTTGGTTTCCATCCTCCTAAACCTGAAGATTTCCCTTTGGGTGGGTTGTGAGCAAATGCTTAACTTACAGAAGTAAAATGAATTTTATCTTCATCCTTTCATGTTTGGCAGGTAAAAATATTACAGTTTAATTAACCTGTTAGTTTATGCCATTTAATTTTTACAATCAGTGACTCTGACTAAACATTGCGTCTTATTTCCAGGCGTTAGTCTGTGTTTTGAGGTCCATCGGTCTCACTCTGATCTTATCACAGAGCCTGGAGAAAGAGCTGTTATTTTCTGCACCTACGATAAAACTGACTACAGAGTGATGCTGTGGTATCAGCGCCCAACTGGAGAGACTGCGATGAACTTCATGGGATATCTGAGCTACAAAGACCCCACCATCGAGGAGACATATAAAACAGACTTCAACATCTCTGGAGATTTGAGTGTGAACACACTGAAGAATGGCTCTCTTACTATTTATTCTGCAAAGGAAAAGCACAGTGCATTTTATTTCTGTGCAGCAAGTAAAGCACAATGACAAAAGACACCTCTGATCTTTACAAAAACTGTCAAATGGTTTTATCACCTGTGGTTTTAGTCTTCCAAGCAACCTTATTGTGGTTGATACTTGCATGTAGCTGTTTCTTACTTAAACTTTTACTCTTTGTGCTAAAGTCTTTCTTGGTATTACATCCTATTTAAATAGTATTTGTGTAACTAGGATGGGTCCCACAGAAATGGACAAAGGATCTTTTTATGTTTTTCATTTAAAAACTTCATGAAATATTTCTTGCTAGGTGTAATGCATATGATAAATGAAGTAATAAGGAAAATATCTATCTATCTATCTATCTATCTATCTATCTATCCATCCATCCATCCATCCATCCATCCATCCATCCATCCATCCATCCATCTATCTATATGTTTTGTAAGATTACATGTATTTATTTATTTATTATATTTTACTTGCCAAGATACGATTGCCTTCACTTGTATAGATGTTGTGGAAACAAACTATAATGGTTTAGTAACATTTAGGGCTTTAGGTGTTATTATACTTGTTATTATTACACATATGGATAAATCAACGATTCGCAACGCTCAATTGTCAGGAACAAAAAAAAATGAAATAATACTAGTCTACCTCATAGTTATATATTTTTTCTGCAGATAGGGGGATAGTGAAGTCAAGAAGCAACTTTCAGCCAGCTGCTCTTATTATGTCATGTGACATTGACATCATTTCCTTTTATCCTTTTGCTTGGTTTTGTGTTCACTCTGCTCATCCCATTCATCATTTTTCCCCAGTTGTAAAATCTTCATCAAAGAAACAAAATGATTTCCGTTTTAATAATTTCTTGCTTAACAGGTGATGTGAGTTCTTTATTTCTTCAATCAGAAAGTATTTATTTCATTGTTTCAACAGAGTGTTTTTCTGTTTTTGTAGGTTTTTCTCTGGGGGTCATTCTCCATCAGTCTCCCTCTAATGTTATTAGTGACGCAGGAGCTGATGTTGAGCTTTTCTGCTCCTACAATAATTCAGAGTACAGAGTCGTACTGTGGTACCAGCAGACCCCTGGAGACGAGGCTCTGAAGCTCATCGGATATGGCTATGGACAGTTCACTAACGACAGCGTGGAAGAGCCGTTCAGGAAAAGTTTTACATTGGGTGGAGATTTATCAGCGGCCAAGAAGAAGCTCTCCCTTTCCATAACTGGTCTGATAGCCGAACACACGGCAACTTACTTTTGTGCTGCGAGGGAAGCACACCGTGTCAAACAACTAGCAGCCCTGAACAAAAACCTCCACCTATGGCCTCTTGCTATCTCCTCTCTGGATCTAGGTTAAAGACAGACAACCAGCACAATGCAGACTGTTTCAAATCATACAACTGGTGACGTTCAAACAGCAGATTTCTGTTTCATTGATTTCAATGTTTAGGAGAGGTCCTGAATGTTCTTCAGTGTTATTATAGATCTACAATCTACAGCCTCTTCCAAAACTACTCATACCACTTGACCGCATCCTTTTTGTTACGTTACAAGCAGCTTCAGTGTATTTCATTGGGGGTTTATGTGACCGATCACAGTGAGAACTGTGTGGTGGTTGTCGCGATGTTTGTACATGGATGTGTTTCCATTTAAACAAGTTTGACCTGCACTACAAAAGCATCCTCTCAGCATGATCCTGCCACCACCAATTGCAACAGAGAGACGGTGGACAGAACGCTTTTCACATATTTGTTGTCACTTTTGACTCTTTGACTGTCTAAACATCTAAAGGCTGCATTTCTTCTAAACATTGTTCCATGCAGTGCAGAAGAGAAACGCAACTGTGCAATTCTTTTTGATATTTCCTTACAAAAAGATCTTGGTTTAACCTTTGGTTTATATTAAAATTAGAGCATCTGCAAAGAAGAACGTCTTTATTCTGTAGGGATTTGTAGATGTTCAGGCCAGGCCCTGACAGGTTCAGTCCTTTCAATGTGTTTTATAGGTTGTCAACAGGGGTCACCCGAGCCACGCCCAGGTGCACCTGATCACCAGGTGCACCTCATCACCAGGTGCACCTCATCACCAGGTGCACCTCATCACCAGAGACGAGTCCTGGAGGGTTAAAAGGAGCGGTGGACTCACTTTTCGTCGCCTGAGTATTAGTTGCATTTGGTAACGTACAGCTCTGAGCCAGCCTTCTTGTGTCTAAGTTTAATCTCCAGTTTAGTTTTTGTCTCTTTGCCATTCTCTGTGTTTTGATCGTCACTAGTTCCATGTTTTGTTATTTTGATACTTTGATTATTTTGTTACTTTGCCTTTTTCCCCTTCGCCGTTCTCATCGCTTCCTGTGCTCCCCTCTCCCCAGGTCATCCAGAGAGTGGATCAAGTAAGATCGTTCCTGTTCATTCTTCCCATCCGTTCCTTGCACAAAATTCCAACTCCGCTTACCTCACAGTGTTCCCGGTTTCCCACGTTGTCCTCTGTTCCTCCGAGTACCGTTTGCCTCTGGTTCCCGCCTCTGTAAGACATCTCAGAGTTCTCTGGTTTATGTGGGTCCGCAGACTAAACATTATGACAGGCCCAGTTTGGCGAGCTACTTAAATTAATTCAAGACAAGAAGACACATTATTAACAGATTAAAGATGTCACACTCTCCTGTTTACTTCTGCGCTCCTCACACAATTTACACGTTAATCACCATTCTTCACAAAAACATTATTAAACATTATTTTCTCCTTTTTTATACATAAGCAGGAGAAATAACTACAAAACTATGTTTCACTTCTGTGCTTATAAGCTAGGAACCACATTATTATTTAGATTTTCATATATAAAGTATGTACATGTTCATGCTTTATTGTCTGGAGTTAGTTGGCGGCTGGTAATTTCCCAAAATAAAGATTCATTTGGATCTAAGTAATACACAACATGACCACTCATCAAAACCTCATAGGAAAATGTGGATCTGGATTTATTTACAGCATTTTCAGCATATCAGAACAGGAAAAGAAACACCAGTACAAAATATGAAACATTTAAAGAAATGGTTTTACAACTGGGAAATTGTTTCAATTTGACCACTTTTTACGATGTGTTATAACTTCCCCGTGTTCTTGGATGTTACAATATATCAAATTGGAAAGGCATGATAACTCTTGAACATTTTCGCTTTGTTTTCTGCTCTGCTGTTTATGTCACAGGTAGAATGTGTGTTTTGCATTTATTTCAGACATTGAAACGAAACCCAATATTAATACATATCAACTAAAAGCACAGCATTTTTTAGGGACTCTTGTTCCTTTAAAATATAATAAAAATGCAGAACTCTTGTTTAGATTCATACAGCATATGAAGTTCATGTTTCAAACAAAGAACATATTGAAGCCAACAATCTAAGATTTCTTTATTCCTCACCACCTACCATCGCTTATTATAGTTGGACAAGACACTAAATCCCCAGTTGTGTGTCATTTTATGAGTAAGTCAAGTTTGCCAGATGAGACTCTTAGTGTAGGATTATTTTGGGTGATTTCTGGTGTTTCAAATTCATTTCATGTTTGAAAGTTCTTTGTTTCATTGCATTATATTCCTGTAAGAATTCGCATGGTGATGAAGTCTCTCACTTGATTTAAACAAATACAACTTTATGAGTTTGTTTTTTCAAGACAAAAGCTCAATTTTAGACAACTTTCAAGAGCTTGTGAATAAACCCAAAACCTTTCACATCCTACCAGCAGGTATCATGTGACTTCCTGGGTGATCTCCTGTTAAACAGAGACGCATTTCTTCACCTCCTCCTGTTTAACGCAGATCATGGCTAAAATGTTTGTGACCGTCCTTTATCTTTCCTTTTTGACACACTCAGGTAGATGTTAAAAAGAACGCAGATTGTTGAGATGATGACTTATTTTATCCATGAGGTAATTTTGTGTTTTACTCCGTGATGTAAACTATTCTTTTTATGTCACGCAGGTTTCTCTATTGTAGTTCTTCAGTCTGAAGACAAAATATATTCCCCTGGAGATACAATGAAGCTGGAGTGCAGGTTAGGAACAGGATACAACATGGGCACCCAGACCATGTGCTGGTACAAGCAGAGGAGCCACGGAAGCCAAATAGATTTCATCCTCAAAGAATACCAAGACTCCGTTGGACGTTTCGAGTCTTCGATCGAAACATCAAAGAATCTGTTCACTCTTCAAATCCAAACGTTGTCTGTTAATGACAGCAGCACCTACTACTGCGCTGCCAGTCACAGTGATGCGTGCAGATCAAACAGTCAAACAAATAACCATACAGTCTGTGGTGCGCAGGCAGGAAGCTGCTGTGGTTTGTTTGATATTAAAACATCATTGCAAAGTTGGTGAAGACGCAAAAAAGCCCAAATTTTACATAAAATATTTAATTCTTAGATGGTTAAATGAAAAAAGTGCCTTTAAGAATGGAGACGGTCCCATTCTTCCCCAAGCCAAACAGATGTCCCTCCCATCTTTGACCCACAAAGGGAAAGAAAACAGGGGAGAATGGGTTCTTAATCCATTCAGATCTTATAAGATGTGGTGATGCGTATTATCGGAGGGGGTACAAACTCTTCAGCACTCCATTCTGCATCCTCAATATCCGTCTTGCAGCCTCGTGGCCTGTTTAATATGCAATATAAATAAAGTTTGATCACCATTGTACCTCGTCCTTACAGTTTCTTGAACCTTAAGGTCTGCTTTGTTTGACTTGCTGACCATTTCCCACACCAGGCTTAAGTTTTAGTAACAGAGTTTCTGAGTTATTGTCTGATTGATCTGGAATTCTCTCCCTCTATAAATTAACTGTGTTTTACAAAAGTTCGAAAGACAATTGGCCCTTTTTTGTGTAAAAATAACAAACTTAAATAAAGTAAACAAAGATGAAAGGTAGTAATTGTTTCTTAACTGTATTTATGTCTTATGAAACCATTTAAATCTAATTAGAAATATGTTAATTCATTAGAACTCTGCTAAATCAACAAAATCTATCAAAATTAAAAATTATCTGTTTATTTCTGACAGGAAAAGTACATTTTTAGTGGAAAATCCTTAGTTTTTTAGAAATAAAGCATTTAATATAGAACATATTTCTAAAATGTATATTGAATTCCACCTCCAGACAAAAATATTTTGGAATAATGATTTTTTGGCATGCTAAATGGACAAAACAAAGAGTTATGGAGTCTAATTAATAAAACAGAATAAACATTCCAATTATCATATTGGGATTAAAAATAAAACTTTTTCTCAAAGTCTCTTTGGACAAGACAAACCTTTTGGCATCTTCTTTTGGTAAGATATCAATGAGCATCCAATAAAACAGGATGTTACCGGCTTAAAACCTTTTTACCAAAACAGGAGTTACTTTAAACTTTTCTGTACTTTACCTTTAAGACACTGTTGGCTTTTTTGGTGTAGTTAGGTAAAGAGAGAAGCCCATTCAGATCTGCTGTTAGGAGGAAAGAGGAGGGTCATATTATATTTGTTTTTATTGGAGCATCAATAAGTTAAAGCAGTTTAGTAAGAACAGAAATGACGCTGGTTTTAATTGCAGTTTTATTCTTGCCTGGTACAAATTAAAATTAAATTTAAAATCTAATTGTAAGTGCTTTTCCTTATCAATGAAAAACTGAAAATAACTACAATGTCTTTTTCTGTTTCTCTCTTGTTTTTCAGACTTCTCCTTTTCTGCTGTTAATATTTACCAGCCTCCATCTGAGTTCATCCGAGATGGAGAGCTGAGCGTGACCCTCCAGTGTCAGCAGGACAGTGTACAGCACTACTACATGTACTGGTACAGACAAGCACACAGTGGGACGATGGAGCTACTGACATTTTCTGTTGGGAAAGGTTCAACGAATGTTGAAGCTCCGTTCAACGAGTCCAAATACACCATGACCCGTCCAGAGCTGCTGAATAGCTCTCTGCAGATTCACCCTGCTGAGGCTGGAGACACTGCTCTTTATTATTGTGCTTCCAGCAGCACAGTGCTTTATTCTGCCTCAGCTGCTGAACAACAACCTCAGGGGAAGGTCAAAAAGGATTAGGAGGGGAAAATACTGAAGGAAATCTCAAAATTGAAATAAATATAAGCATTACTGAAGGTATAATTTGAAAAACTATAGCTTTTAAATAAAGAAAACATTTAGAAACTCCAAGGATTATAAAATGGAGCTTTCCTGTTTAGAGCTCAGCCATGTTTTAACAAAGCCACACACCTGATCTGTTCAGATAGCAGAGCAGATGGCAACCGTTCAGTTTTGCCATTCTGTTACGTTATCCTGAATGTTTTACCATGTCTCTGTGATTCATTTCCCATATTTAGGGGTTTTACTATAATACTACTTTTCCCTTGATATAGAGAATCTTGGTAATATGAACATTAGGCTGACCTCTACTGGCTTTATATGAGATTGCAAGGAATAATTTGTTGAAAGTCAAACTAGGAAAGCTTTAGAAGTGTCAAGAATTAAATAGAGCTGGATTTAATTGGATAACTTAAAGGAAAATAAACATCTTGTTTCACTAAACTGTACTTATTACTTTTAGTTGAGTAATTTCATTATAAACTACTACAAATGTCTTGGACAGATATTTGTTTTTACTGGAGTAAACAATGTAAAGGTACTTGAGTACAGTGTAAGGCTGCTATACCGACCTCTGCTATTAAACTATGAAACTGACTTAGACGTTTTTATCAATCTATTATGTTACTTTCCAAAATGTGCAAATTTAATTCTAACTTTAGAAGGGATTAAATGTCCAAACTGCAGTAATACACATGATTGAAACCTTACAAGCAGTATGTAGTAGTGTGTGATTTTGATGTGCAAGAAAAATACGTATAATAAATAAATGACACGAAGACTGTGCCATGCGTGTGGATTAAGCCCACTTTACCGGGATACCACTGAGTTTGGGGAGTGTACATCATTCAATCTCAGTATAAATTCGCCTTAAATGGCAAAACATAATTATTAAAGCAGCAGGTAAGAGGTTCATGGTGACTTTGGAGGTTTTGTAGAGATTCACAGTTCAGATTGGAGAATCTGTTAATTGGAAAACCATTAAATTTGCACTCTGCACATCAGGCTTTTCGAGAAAGAAAACTTGCTTAAATTGATAGGAAAAGGTAAAAATCCTGTCAAAAATGTTATAGAGGCTGCAAAACACTTACTAAACACGTTTAGCTCCCTGCTTATTACTGTTTTTGAATAGTGTACTCAAACCGGACTCAGCTGGAGCAGTTAGCAGAAAAAAGGAAAGGCAAAGCTCTCTCTGTGTAAAGCTGTTGTAGTCCCATCACTGAAGATGTTTGTTGCTATACGGTCGTTGTTTTGTCTCATTTTTATCATCGCATCTTTTTCTCTTGTTGATCCAGATCCCTTGTACTCATTGCATCCGTCAGATGGATGCTTCTCTCTGCTTACCAATTGGCTGCAGAGCCGTGACCAGCAGAGATGTCACTTCCTGCGAGCAGCTCCAAACAAACAAAAACAAGCAGCAGCTTCCTCTCCTCTGTTCTTTTCTTAGCTGTCACAGAAATAGCAGCAGGCAGCCTGGAGATGCTGCAGCGTCAGTCAGCCCGGCCTCCACAGCTGTTCCCACAGAGACACAGAGATGGAGGCTGAGATAGGGAGAGGCAGGCTGGGGGGGCAGGGAGGGGGAAGAGGCAAAGGCACAAAGTTTTTGTGTGATGCTTTTTCACCGTGGGGACAGGGGGCCACGGTGATACAACCCAATAGAGCCGCCGTACAAAAACCTCCTACCATTAACATCCATTATGGAGACGGCTGAGTGGATCTCAGAACATCCAAGAGAGCAGAAAAATGAATCCAGTGAAGCTGGGCAGGATGGAGGCACAGATAGGCGCTAAAAACTGATTTAAGATGAATAAACTGGATCACAAACATTGTTTTATAAAGAGATCTTTGAGTTAATCTGTGGAGCGTTTGGATCATGTGTTTTCTCAGCCTCATAAATCACAACTTTGTTAAACTCCAAGAAGCTCGTCCTGCTTTTTAACCCTTCCTGATAATCTGTGGATTGAGTGTGAGGCTGAAAAAAGAGGATTATGCAAAGTTTTGGGACTTTTTGGTCGAGGAGAGATTCAGTGTGACACTGGAAGTGAAGCTTACTTTGGAAAAGGAACAAAACTCACAGTTTTAGGTAAGTTGGACTTCTCACACCTTTTGTTCATCAGATTAGATAAAAACTAAAGTAATCCTTAAATTTAAGTGACAAAAACATTTGTTGAGTTTAAATGTTTTGACATATTAAGCTGAACAAAAAACACTGTGAACTACGGCGATCCAGCTTACTTTGGCCGAGGAACCAAACTCACAGTTTTGGGTAAATATTTCACCTCAATATTGCGTGTAGATAGGTTGAGCTTACTTAAACCTAACTTTAACAGTTTGTAAAAGACGTTTCAACATAAATCAGACAGGTAAACAGGTTCATGTTCAGTATTGCCGCACTGTGACAATGTCAACGAAGCTTACTTTGGAAAAGGAACAAAACTAACAGTTATAGGTGAGTAGAGTCTAAACAAAATTACATTTATGACCCAAATTTGAATCTGTTAAGGTGCCTAAATACGCTGCACACATGCAGTTCCTTCTAGTTAAAAGCCTGCTCAGTCCTTTTTGATATGAAGCTGATGCTGTGTGCTAACAGAGAAGCTTATTTCGGCCAGGGAACAAAACTGACTGTTCTGGGTGAGTATGGTCTAAGCAAAGTTATCAAGAGTGCGGAACTAATGCGTGAAGAGATATTTGGAGATTTTCTGGCTAAAATCTGCAACCGATTTTAAAAACATTTATATTGGGACAAGGATTTTAAATATATTTAAATGAAAAACAAGTGCATGTTAGAGTGTTTTGCACACTGCACTCTGCATTGTGCCACTGGTGCTTCTGAAGCTTATTTCGGAGGAGGAACAAAGTTAACGGTTTTAGGTAAGACGGATAAAAATATGCATTTTGTTTTACATGCATTTTTTAAAATCCCCAAACAATTAGAACAACCTCAGAAAGTTTTACTGTGAAAGTTGAGCTCCTTTCTGGCTCCTCGCTGCCTGAGCTCCTTACTTTTTGCTCTGAACTTTAACCGCTGTGCCAACTATGAAGCTTATTTCGGCCAGGGAACAAAACTGACTGTTCTTGGTAAGTAAAGCCTTTAAATTCGATCCATCGAAGCAATTCTCTCAGTGTGGAGAAGGCTCAGTTTTATCTCAAACGTAATATTAAAAGGTTTTAAAAAGGTTAAGTGTTTAAGTTTCTGGTGTAATTGGAGAGCGATTAAACCCAGACAAACGGCACAAAGACCCTAAGTAAAGCTATCAAAGAAGCAGAAGTTGTTTTGAGCATTGATCGAGTGCACTGTGACTCTGGTGGTAGTGCTGAAGCTTATTTCGGAGCGGGAACAAAGTTGACGGTTTTAGGTAAGAAAAACAGCATGAAATACAAACACAGCTGAGGATCACCTCATACTTTGTTCAACTAACCCAGACTCTGTCAGAAACCAGCTCCTTTGCAAAGGAAAATAATAACTTTTCTGTATAAATGAAATACTAAGAACCTGATTTATCCAGCTTTTCCATATAATATTTACTCATTTTAAAAGGAAAGTTCAGTTTTGTTTAAATTTTATACAACAGAAGAGCAGAGGGAAAGCAGCCTTCAAGCTGTTTAGAGCATTGGTTCTGCATACTGTGACAGCACGTCTGAAGCTTTCTTTGGTGGAGGAACTAAATTGACTGTTTTAGGTAAGAAAATGTGTCTTAGTGTAATTTATTTAGTAATATGACATCATTTATAACTTGAATAGTAAAAGGTAAAAAAAATAATTAGAGATGTTAAAATTTCTGGGCAAATAACTTTAAAGCCAAATGACAACTACAGCTTTTGGGAAAAGTTCATCGCATTATTCTGTGAAAATATTAAGACTGTTTCTCAAAAAGTGTTAAACATGGTGAGAAAAGCTGCAAAAATCTTAAGGTTTCACACATCAAGCAGTTTGTGTTGCAGTCCAGACTCTATGTGCTCCTTCAACAGTGAAGCTTATTTTGGAGCTGGAACCAAACTCACTGTGTTAGGTAAGAGAAATCTGAAATATAACCGTATATAACTCTTAAAGGACCTCAGACATTATTTAAATATTCAATAGTTTAAAAGACATTTTGTGTTGGGGGAAAAAAAAAGGCAACATTTTCTATCTTCTCCTACCAGTGAAAGTTGTGCAGATACTAAATGTTTGGCTCAAAGCCCAGATTATTAGTCAGTTCTTATCATCTCTGTGAAACACTGTGACACTCAGTCTGAAGCTTACTTTGGAGCTGGAACTAAACTCACGGTTTTAGGTAAGACTGCAATTAAGATAAAAGGTTTTTAAAGACTGTAACATACGTCCATAGGTTTTTTTTTTCCTCAATAAGGGTCAGAAATGCGACAGTTAAGCCACTTTAGAAACTATTCTTTGAGCTTTTTTTCAAGAAAGAGTTAAGTTTAAGTTAGAAAGACAGATAGAAAAAACAGCTTTTAGCTTCCAGTACTTTCAGCTTTTTCTGCAGCCGTTAATCAGTGTGAATGGCTTCAACCCTGCTTACTTTGGCAGAGGGACCAAACTCACCGTCCTAGGTAAGAATCCAAGAATTTTTATATATATATATATATATATATATATATATATATATATAAATTTAGAATCGAATCTAAAAAAAAAAAGAAAATGCATTCCACAAGTACAGGTGTCATTTAATCCTGACATGAGCACTTCAATTAATCTTTTGAAGGAAAGCGGAAACCTATATAAAGTTGTATAAAGTAGTCTTGATATAGTGTTTTCGTGCCCAAGTATTTCACTTTTGGTTAAATAAGACCAGAAAAGGGGGCCACTGGCTCTCAGTGCTGACAGTTTGAGCAGCTTATTCTTCAGCTGTATATCAGTGTGAACAGCTACGATCCTGCTTACTTTGGCAGAGGCACCAAACTCACAGTTCTAGGTAAGAAATCAAGAACTCTTAATGATTATTTTCCTTTACATTTCGAAAGAAACCAAGCTGTAGGCAGAGATAAATGCAAAGGTCTGTGGAGTTTGTGTCTAGAACAGTTAGATGATTTCTACTTGTAACTGTATTTAATATATTTTCTCAAAGAGTCCATAAATTAAAATGTAGAATATCTACTAATAATCTATCAGAGTAGATTTCTTTGGGTGGATTCAGTTTTAGTTAAAAAGAGAGGAACTGTCAGCATTAGGCGTTCAGAGCTGACAGCCTCAACAGCTTTTTCTTCAGCCGTTTCTCAGTGTGACCAACTATGAACCTGCTTACTTTGGAAGAGGCACCAAACTCACAGTTTTAGGTAAGAAACTTAAGCAAATAAGATACCTTATTTCTTCACTAAATGTGTTTTAAAAAAGTATGTGAATCAATATATTGCTTTTGTAAATTGTTAATTTTTAAACCAAATCTAAAGAGGTTCAAAACTAAACCGAATATATGGCCAGATCAACGGGACTGAACTGTAACTTACTGATTAAAGTTTGCAACGTTTTTAGAGTTTGGCATCTGAAAAAATAAGTACATTCACTTTTTTTTGGGGGGTGGGGGGTTCTATGAGGAATAAAGTAGAAAAAACGTAAATGCATGGTAATTATGTGTTAATATATAAAATTATAGAGAACTTCACACTTCGTAGATCTGAGTCAGATTTTGTTATTGCAAATGACCGTTGTGCACAAGCTCATATCCTGCTGAATTTGGAAAAGGAACCAAACTTACAGTCCTGGGTAAGAGTGTCTAAACAATGGTAATGCTGTATTAAGTGTGGTGATTGTGTAAAACTTGTGTTAGTCCTTATTCTAAATTTGTAGAGGTAGTTAACTTACTTACTCTTCTTCTGCCAATTTAATCTCTCCACAGTAAAATATTCTAATTTTGACTTCGTTTGTCAAAATTAGCTTTAGAAGACACTAACATGAACACCGAGGTGAAAAAAAATGAAGTTGTAAATGTTGGTTTGTTTTAAAATTCAGGGTATTGATTTCCTTTCAAATGACGTCGAACACAGAAATAAAAAGGAAAAAAAAGCAGACGAGGGTAATTAAAAGAAAGCGAAGATGAAAGAACACAAAGCCAAGCATCTAATAATTATATTAAAATATGTTAGGTTGCTGTTTTTGTGACCTTCATGTTGTAAAAGTACCAATGTATTTTGTTTTTCTGAACATTTTGCCTGTGAGGTCTTTAAACTAACACTTGTCCTAAACATATCAGACCAGGATAGATAGAGCAAAGTCACGAGTTATTTTTCTTCAGGGGAGAAAATGAATTGAGTGAATTGTTCATGGGACTCTCTTGTTAGATCTGCCGGTTTATTAATAGTACAGGTTTTGAACAGATGTTCTCAGCTATATTGTTTTTTTCTGTCTGTTAACAGTTAAAGGTGCATATTCAGCTCTGCGTTCAGATTCAAGTTTACGTGGAAAGATTTCCAGACTTGGATGATGCAGCTTTGACTTAATCAATCATTTTATCTCTTGTTTCAGAAAAAGACAATCCCATCACACCCCCAACCGTGAAAGTTTTCAGACCGTCTGACAAAGAATGCAAAGACCCAATATCGGAGAAGGAGAAGAAGAAGACAATTGTTTGTGTGGCCTCCAATTTTTACCCAGATCATGTCAGCGTGTCTTGGGAGGGCAATGGTAAAAAAATTATCACCAAAGGTGTGGCGACTGATGCAGTTGCTAAGAGAGATGGAAAGTTTTATCGAATCTCCAGCCGGCTGACTGTCCCTATCGGAGAATGGCTTAAACAGGTGCCTTATACATGCAAAGTCAACTTCTTTAACGGAACTGTAATCAGTGTTCACAATGATAGCACAACATGTAAGTTCCTCTGTCACAGAATTGTCCTAAATTGACTCTTTTTCTTTGTACTCCTAATGATGCTCAATCTTTTTGCCCTTCCAGCAAACACCAAAGACACAGACATGACTCGAGGTAAACTGCAACATTTTGCTGCTCTTCACTAGCACCAGCTGCATTATCTGCATGTGGACGCCTTTGATAAAGTCTGATTATTTCCTTAAACCAAACATTTGAACTCCCTGCAGAGAACTACCTTAAGATTACCCAGAATGCCAAACTCTCCTACGGCGTGCTGATCGTGAAGAGCTGCGTCTATGCAGCCTTCGTCTGCTTTTTGGTGTGGAAGCTTCAGGTCCGTTCAAAACACCACTGTTGGTTCTGAATAACAACCCTGTGAGTAAAAGGAAGAGTATTTGATGCTGAGCAAGAATTTTCTTTTTGTCTTTTTCAGGAAAAACGAAGGAAGGACGCAAAGTGAGAGCTGAGCTGCAACTTGGATTCTTCCTACCTGTACATAATTCACCTAATCTGCTGGTAGTCTTCATGTTATTTTACAAAAGAGATAGGATGCAAGTTTATATCAATTTATGTATATTTCCAGATACTTTCTGAGTAAATGGTTGTTTATCTTCAATAAAACTGCTTCAAACTACGTTGAATGTCATGGGACTCCTTTTTCTCTTGATATTCTAAAACCAAAACCACGAAAGTATAAAAGGTAATGTTTTTAGACATGAAAGCAACCCATGCTCCTCTGCATTGCATCACTTGTTCCAGAGATGGTGTCAAATGTTTTTAGTTGTCTTCTGAGAAGTTTGCTCATTTTCTTTCCACACATAACTGAGACATCTAAGTTTCAGGACATTCAAATCAAGTGTTTCTGCCAAACAAGACCTTTATTTTCGTGTTAGTTCAAACACATTCAGCAGGACAGTAAATGTGTGGGTTTGCCAGAAGAGAACAGGAAGTCGTCATGATGAAGTTGTCATCCGTGCAGAGAAGAAGGTCGGAGCCGCTGCTGGGGAGGAAGATGGAGCGAAAGGTGAAAGCTGTTAGGGTGCAGAGAGCGACAACAGAGGACAGGATGTGGTTGCAGAGCAGCCTGAGACGCTGCTGAGAAACAACGGGGGTGCAACCTTCAGGCTTTGCCGCAACCTCCGGTTCCAAGTTTTGCACCTGCAGCGTTGCAAAAGCACGCTCCCCCAGCCCACAAACACACACACAGATGCACGCACGCACACACGCACACGCACACACACACACACACACACACACACACACACACTCATTTAGACAAACAGCAACAGTTTAAATTCTGAGTCAACTGAAGCAAACAACTGCACATGTTTTTATGTTTCAAATGACAAACAAAAACTGTTTTCTCGGATTGGGGGCAAAAAACATTTATTTTATTTTGTAGCAGCTCTCAGTGATATTGACTTGTATCAGAGAGCCAGCCCCCTTCAGATTCTTGCTGTTTTCTCTTCCCTGCTGTATTTACAATGTTCAGGCTGTTAACCCTGATCAAATAAATAAAAAGTCGTTTTTAAATGAGCATTTCTTCAAGTGATAAATCAACTGTTATTAAGTGCATTTGTGATTAACTTTAATCAACACACCAAAGGCTTTTTTATTACCAAACGTTAAAATGAAGAAAACATTGGAAAAAAAAAGGCTTGAAGTAGGCTGAGCTACAACAGATTGTGGGACTGCAGTGGACTACAGAGGTAGGGTAGGGCAGCTTAAAAATGTACTCAAGTATCTTCAAAGTGTTCTCAACGTACCTTCAAATAAAATTAAAATGTAGCCATCCAAGAATTTTGTTAAGAAAGAGTAATAGGTATTTCAGAAAAACGGCTATGCAAGTACTGATCATAAAATTAGATTATGTCACTGGACAATAATATAACATTATTTGCTAATTGTGGTATTTTAAAGAAATAAATAACAAATGTAAAAGAACCAATAGTAGACAAAAAAGAAAAATTTGTAATCAATACAAGCTCTACTATGGCCAATTATTTACATGTATGGAAGAACAGGGTAGGACTCTGAGAACCTCAGGTTGTGGCCTCCTGCTGATGCCCAGAGTCAGGACCAAACAAGGGGAGGCTTCATTCCAGTGTTATGCTCCTAAAATCTGGAACAGTCTTCCTGAAGAGGTTAGACAGGTTTCAACTCTGCCGTTGTTTAAATCCAGGCTGAAAACAGCCTTATTTAACTGTGCATATAGCAACTGAGAATATTTTTACTAGTATTATTATTAATTATTTTTTTTTGCCTCATGAACTGTGAATGGCTTTTTACCATAGCACCTCAGCAGCCATAAATGATAGTAGAACAAAGAGTCTGACTTTAGCAAAAACTGTAGAAGTTACTCACAGTGAGTTCAGTATTCAGTAATTTACCACAAGTACTAGTAGTTTTACTTTATAATATTAATTATTTAAGTAAAAGTAATAAAAGTACAGTTAAGTAAAACTTAAAGTGGTTTTTATATATAAAAATGACTCAAGTAAATGCAACTAAGTAAATATAACTAGTTTCCACTCACCTCTGCCCATTACTCACACATGGGGGAAAAATGCAACACTGAAACATTGAACATTTCATAAACAGACCATAACACTAAGAGTTTAACGTAGTGGTGGCTGTGTGATAGTCTGGGTCTGCTTTGTTGCTTTAGTAATGGAAAGGTTTGTTATATTCGATTCAATCATAAATTCTGTTCTGTGGCAGAAAAAAGAAGAAGGAGAAAATCCAGAAAGCTGAAGCATAATCGAGTTATGTGCAGTAACAAAAACTGAAATTAGACCTGGCCTCATAAAAGTCCAGGTTTAAATCAGATGGAAATGCTGATACACAGGAGAATATTCCTGCTGATAGTTGTTGCAACATCTCATTTGTTTTTTTTAAGAATAGATAATAGCAAGGCTTTTTTGATTAACTTTCTTTTTATTGGCTTTGCTAGAAGACATTTAATAGTGATTCTGTTTTTATTTGCATTTGTTTGTTTGTCAGGTATCAAAATATGTATTTATGTATAAATTACTTACAATTATGTTTAAATATCCAAAGAAAGGAAATGTGGTATAAAAAAAACACTGGAGAATAAATCTATCAGTGATCAATATATATATATATATATATATATATATATATATATATATATATATATATATATATATATATATATAT
>JAVLVB010000091.1:1660466-1699183 GCA_032876305.1 Orestias chungarensis | reverse complement strand
TTTGAAAAACTGCCTTAACTTTCTTCAGCTGTTTCATTTAAAGCGTGTCAGAAAAACAGAAAACATCTGTGCAGCAACAGAAATATGATGCACCTGGGAATGGGGAACACGAGTCCTCAAACCGCAATTCAATTTAAAGAAAGAGGCAGCCATTTCCTGCTGTTGTTGCTGAGAATAAAACAAATTCAGATAAAGATATTAGGAAAAAAGATTTAAAGATTCTTTTGTTGTTTTACTGTTAAACTTGACAAACCTGCAAGATTTTATGACTCAGATCTGTCTTAAATACAACTAAATAGAAAGAAATCCTCTTGCGACGCGTATAATTTGCTGCTCATAGATGCTTAACTTTTAATCTGACTAATCCAAACCAATTTTCCAGCTAATTATTGAGCCTCGTCAGTGAGCATTATAGAATCACTGAACCACACTGCTTTTGCTCATCATGCCCAAATAATTTCTAAACGGTTTCTTGTACATAAAAATGCTTTCAATGACTTCCGGAAGACAAAGTGGGGTCAAACCAGGTATTAGCAAGGTGTTCCTAATAAAGTGGGCTGTAAATATAGTTTACATTGTTCAATTTTAATCAATTTCCGAGAGTTAAACTACTGCTGTTTGTGCTGTTCGACATGTAAAAAAATGTTTAACAGAGAGAATTTAAATTGATCCCACATGCCTGCCGTAGATTTTTGCACAACAGTGTAAAAAATGCCCAAATAGACGATTACAGTTCTTAACAATGCTTGATGTGTCCCTTAATGGGAAAAAAAAGCTTTTTAGAGGAAATAAAGCTTTACTGATTTGATGGCTTTAAGTGCTTCCTGTGATCTGAATTTCACACTTTTTCCTTGTGTTTCCAGTTAGAAATTAAATTAATTAGATCAATTAGATCAGTAACATAAACATATCTTAATATGCTTAAAAGCAGTAAAAAGTGCAAAACAAATTTTGGAAACAACTTACATACATTCATTTGAAAAAAATGTTCTGCATGTTAGTCACAGAAGCCCTCAGTTTTTTGTGATGAATTATCAGAAGTGGCTGCTTGTGGTGGAATCAGGAACATCAACACAAGATACCAAGAGGTTAGCAAAATAAGTTTATTTACATAGAAAATATGCAGTAAAAACCCAATGAAATAGGAAATTGCATCGGCAGCAGTGACGTTTTACACATTTAGTTTTAAAAAATACAAGTAGTAGTCAAAATAATGCAGCAAATAATAAAATTACATTGTTTATATATTAGATTCTCTAAAAAACAGAGAAATGATATGTCCAGTGAGTAAATAGCTTATATTCAGCGCCTCCTCATGTCCAGTAGATAATTTATGGGATGTTTCATGTTAAAGTGTTATGTTGTTTACAGCAGAAGGCAAACTGAGTAAAGTGCTGACTTCTTATCATTTATTTGATTTAATCTTTTAGAATCCTTCTGCACAGTCTTTTCCCTGTTTTAATTCCATTTGGCAAAGGTAGAAGTTCAAAGGCGAAAAGGTCAGCGTATCAAAATGTGTGCCGACCATTCCTGCCGTTCTTCGGCGCGTGCCTGGCGCAGCTGGCGCAGCAGAAACCCAAATAGTACTGATGGTTGCACAGCCTGGCATAAACTATGAGTTTGCAGTTGGCGAGTTCGGGCTGGTCCACACAGCCTGGCTCCACATCAACACCTGAAACAGCACAGTCGAGATGCTTTTTTTCTTTTGTTTTTTATGTGCTTGTTGTTCATTATTGAGAGCATTATTAGGTTGGAATGTGTTGATAACAACAAACGGGCAAAGCTTCCCTGAAAGTTATTTTATGCAGTTAGTTCACATATGTATGTTATTTTTTCATAAAAAAACAGTCCATCATTTAAACACTGTTCTCTCACCTATGGAATTAGCATTGTAATGAGTTTTTATTCAAATTTAATACCATCGTGTTATTAGAGGAAACCTCTACACACACTAACTCTATCTAACAGAGGGTTTAACACACTTTTTCGCGGATCACAGGCTGAGTTGTGAATCACTTTGCGAGAGCCTGACTCCTGCTTAGATTTCCAAAAAGGTTGAGTTCTCTGCTCTACTCTTTACTCATTTATATATTTATATGTTCTTTCTGTTCCAGCGTTATAATAAAGAACACTACATCTAAATTGGTAGGAGACGATGGGACAGCACCTAATGTTAAAGAAAGTAACAAACAGAGACCAGTGCAAAGCACAGCTTGTTATTCTTGTGTCAAGTGGTAAGTTGATTGGAGAGTTAGATTGTACATTGTCTCTGGTCTTTCATCTCATTAGTTTTGTTTAAAAAGGAACATTTGCTATATTTCCAAAATCAACTATATACAGAGGACGTTTATTCTGACTGTATTATTGTTTCTAACATAAACTTACTCCATAACATGATAAATAAATCCTCTTACAACACTTTCTTTTATTCTTGTTCCTTCTTTTGTTTATCCTAACCCATGTCAAGAAACTTTTTTGTAACATTTCTATCCTATATAAATTTACCCCTTCTCTTTTTTTATTTGCCATATACATTTTTCATTTCTTAATGAAACTTTTGTTGCTGTCACTCTTCTGGTTGCGTGTGAGCTGCATTGTGTTTGCTCTGCACAATGACAGAAGTCCGGATCCATCGTAAAACACCAGTAACTATTAGTAGAAGCATTGTTCTCACCTTGCGTGTGTTTAATGACCCTCATTTCAGCTGTGGCGCTCACAGAATAAATGCCTGTGTACGCATTACAGGTGTAGGTTCCCTCATCAGAGGCCTTCACGTTATTTATCATCAGGCTGCCATCAGATGACACCAGGATGTTGCGCCCGTCTGGACGCACCAGCACTCCGTTCCTGTGAACATAAGGAAAAAGCTACATGGGAAAAGAACCGAGAACAGCCAACACACATTATCATATGGACAATAAACCTATAAAAGATATTACAAGTTAAACATTATTTGTCAATTTTATCTTCTAAACTAAATATTTTTGTTTCGTGATTGTTTTTGTTTTCATCTTTGCTCATTTTTTATGTTATTTACATTTAGCCCTAACAGAGTTCCTATCCCCTAGGAGGCACAACCAGAGTCTGACTTGAATCTGATAGGGATGAAAGAATGACTATTTGGGCGATAACAAAGAGGCCAGACAACTTCTAAGACTAGATGATGGAAAATCCAAATTTTATACCCTGGTTGAGCTCATTTCAGCTCCTTTGAGACAAAAAGGAATAGACAAGGAAAGAATCACATACTGTATAGAACAGAATAAAGCTTTCAACAAGCATATATGTATGTATATAAAGGATTTTTTTGCTTTATTTGTATGTATGGAATCATTAAGTTCAGCTTGAACAAGTAGATTTGGTTTTTAAAATGCCAACTAAAGCTTGTAAAAAGTGTACCTGCAGTAATGTCAATAAAGATTGGTCAACTGATTTTTAAATGAGGATCATTTAAATCATTTTTGAAACCATTAATATCTTTAAAACATATTTAGATTCTTTAAAATATTCTCCCCTCAAAGGTTAAGGAAATATTTAACAGTGAATTATGAGACCAATTAAGAAAGTTAATACTTCAGAAAAAAAAAAGAAAAAAAACATTGTATACCTGGACCAGCCTATGTTGACATTATCTCCAGACACCACGCAGGGCAGCAGAGCTGTGCTGCCTTCAGACACCTGGATGTTATTAGGAGCTGTAGTAATTTTCAGATCAGCTATTCAAATAACAAAGAAACAAAGCATGTTAGATCAAATTTGTAAAAATATATAGATACATGTTCTAATAGGAAGAGAATCATTCAGGCATGAGAAAATAGTTAACATTTACTGCCCTCTGGTGGTAAAAATGTAATGCTTGTGTACTGTTATGAGGAGAGGGTAAGAACTGCATGATAAAGATGTGAAAAGAAAGTTACCTCGGACCCTGAGTTGCAGCTGCCTCTGCTCCAGCTGCTGCTGGCTGGCGGCTGTACATGTGTACATCCCAGAGTCGTCAGTTCTCAGAGGGCTGATCATCAAGGTGCCTTCCGTATGCTGGGTAATCCTGAAATATCAAAAATCAGACATTCTGGTTAGGTCCAACTTGTTTAACATGGTAAAAGTGCTAAACAGTGAGTTGGATTTGCTGTTTGAACAAACGTTCAACAGTGACTAACAGTTTATGCATCAGTGCAGCATATCAGTGGGCATTTTCCCCTTTTACATTATTATTTACAATACAATAATTAAATAGAAGCAACTTACAATAGCATAGCTCCCATCTTTCTTTTTACTTTACTCTTTTGGCGTGCCTCAGAGGTCGGTTCTTAGACCAATTTGCTTCTCCTATTCACAGTTCCAAATTTTTTGTTTTTGCTTCTCAATAATTTCTTTTATCAAATGTAAGAGTTTTAAACTGCAATAAAACTAAATTCTATAAAAAGTGTATTTTTGATTTCTGAGAGCAACTGAATATTTTAGTTGTAAACATGGACCATTGGTCTTCAGTTTTATATTGTAATGATGTCTTTCAACTTTGCTTTTTCTGCACTTTTAACTCCTTTGACAAGATTTTACTACTAAAAATTAACCAAAGTTTCTGGTGTGAGATAATTCACTATCACATGAAATCTGTTTCTTATCATCCGTTTAGAAAGCCCTTAAAATTATATTTCTTCATGTTAAGATTATTGTTTTGTTAAAGAAAAATACAACGAGCATATAAAACTACAACTGGAATGCGACTTTTAAGGTGCTGTAAAAATACAAACACAATAGCTGTTATAGTTACAACTTTGAACATACAGTCGTCAAAGAACTTGCTAAACAACTAGTTAGAAATCAGAACATATGGGATTGGCACAAAATACCTGGAGTCAGTGAGGGTTTTTCCATCTTTTGTCCACTGAATACTGACAGACTGCAGAGCTTCCGCTGGAACAATAGTGCAGGGGAGTCTTACACTTTGTCCTGCTTTCTCTTCTATTGTTGATGGACTCGACTGATCAATACCAAACCTGAGAAATAGATCAGCAACTTCCAGGTGGTGAAACTCTCTTAATGTTCTCAAATCAAATGTGAAATTAGAATAGATTAGAGGTATACTGATTTGGTGTTTGGATGTTCTCACCTGGGGATTGGGCCATCTTTAGGCAGCGATGTTGGAGAGACCAGAGGTGGGGCTTCTATTTAAAACACACATTTTAACAATGAATGAGAACTTGAATAACACTACATTTGAACATAAAAATTTTGTTTTTTTCTACATTTTGCAATTATACCTAAAAGTCTTGAGTTTGTTTCCCTACCAGCTTTGTACTGTACATCTGGAGATCAGAAGTACTCCCCAAACTTGTATGTGTTCAAACATAAGCTCAATTGAATAGATAGCGTCTAAACATGTTGTACAATACATTCATAATTGTATTGAGGGCTGGACTTCAACCTAAACTATAGCTTTGGGTTCAAATTGAAAGTTGCTTTAATGCCGGAAAGTTACCCTCTTCACAATGTATTTTGGAGTCTCCAACAGGTTTTCCTACAAGCAAAATCTTTGTTTAGAGCTGTCTCTCTTCACAAAGCCTCCTCCCCACAGCAGGATTCTTATCCCACCATGTTTTTATGATGGAAAATAGGGGTTTTTGACACAGCTCTTTGCTTACAGACATTTACATTTACAAGTATGCATTTTGCAGACGCTTTTATCCAAAGCGACTTACAAAAAGAGGGTTTAACATTGAACTACGACGATACAAGGACCATACCAGGATTTAACATTAATGATGACACTCATTTACAGCATTTTGGTAAACACAGAAGGCCCAACTACCATACACTGAGTGCAAACTACTATCAGGGGGGTAAAAAGTGCTTTTCGATCTGTCAGGACAAGAGATGCTCTCGGAAGAGTTGGGTCTTCAAGGATTTCTTGAAGCTGGAAAGAGAATCTGATGCTCTGATAGTGCACGTAAGGTCGTTCCACCAGTGAGGAACCGCAAATGAGAAGAATTTAGATTGAGGGTGCCACAGATAGGGAGTCAAGTGACAACCAAAGCTGTGAGATGTTCCAAACAAATGTCATTTTATAGGATAGACACTTCAGATAGGTCACCTCAGAAAGAGATTAATGAAAGGGCATCAAGGTACATAGAAATTAATAAAAGAAATTTGAACTATGCACTTCCACTTCCAAAACGTGTGGTTCATATTGTTTTATCAAAGAAATTCCTAATAAAATACACAAAAGTCTTGTTGTTTCTACGTGACAAACTGGGATTTGAATGGTATAAATGCTTTTTATTCACCACTTAGTTCCCCTACGCTTTACACGTAGGTAACAGGGTTAGGGTGCTCTATCATTTTAAAAAGTCCTACAGAATTATTTTAATAACATGAATAGTTGAGTTTCCTTTAATCTGCATCCAGAGAATGCAGCTTTAGCTGCTGAACAGTAGACAGCAATCACCAAATATGAATCATTTTCAGACTTTTAATCTGGGAGTAGCAACCTGGTTGGTATCAAATCATTGATTTGTTCTTGTTTTTGTGGGAATGTAGAGAAATACCTGAGACAGACAAATAAATGTAGCGGTGATCTCTCTCCCGATCTCGAGTGACAAAGCACAAAAACCATCCAGAGTCTGAAGTCACAAGAGGACCAACTAAAAGGGACCCAGTGGGCTGCTGGTGATGTCTGAGGAAACCAGAAAACAGTGATTGGCTCAGCTTACCCTGTATTAAGAAGAATTGTAAGTAAACTGATGCACTCTGTATGCATTAGAGCTTACCTTTGAGCTGACAGAGGGATTCCATCTCTTCTCCACTCCACAATGATGGTAGATGAAGGTGGAGGGCTGACTCTGCAGGGCAGCACCACCGTCTGGCCAACCAAAGCTTCTATTTTGTCTGGGTCGTTCTTATCAATGCTCACACCTGCCAGGGTCAAACTGAGGAAACATGAGGGGATACAAGGAAAGACGACAGAAAGAATGGGGAAAAAATCAAGGAAAGAAGAGGGATAGTTTTGTAAAGAAGAGAATCAAATTCACTTTATGCTCTACTGTTGGTCGACAAAGCAAGCATAAAGAGAGCCCTCAAGCTGGCTTTTAGGTCTACCAGAAAAAAGCATTGAAATGGAAAGAAAAAAATGCTAACAGACGAGTCATGCAAAATGACAAACACAATAACATAAACTAGGGCTTACACAAGCAAACAAACAAAGAAAATGGAAGTGAGCAAATGCTAAAAACCAACAATGATGATAGCCCGCGGAAAGACAATGGCAGAAACTTCACCTTTTAAAACTCCCAAATGCCTCAAAACACAAAACCACAACACACGCGTAATGGCAGTACCACAATTAAAGCTTTATTAGTTTGATATTCCAGACAGACAGAGCAAAGATTTTATGACAAATGGCACAGTGAGTTAGCATACACAGATGAGCACCAACATTAACTGAGACAAGCAGTAAAGAGTCAACAAAGCATTTGACAGACTTAAAGGGGTCCTAGACATTTTACATCCCCCCAATATTTATGTGGGTATAGCCAGAAACAAGGTGCCACCGCGTAAGCAGAAATAAATGGAAGCGTGTGGCACTAGAAGCAGCTGGAAGGCATGTGTGTGGATTATACTAGCCTCACAAAAAAAACTAATAGAAGGTAAATGGCATAAAATAATGTACAAAACAGCATTTACAGGTACATAAAAGGGAGGCATGGTTTCAATGATATAAACTCTAGAGAACACTGCATCAACACAACACAATGTCATCTGCAAACGTAATCTCTGCAAACTGCCTGGCTCAGCTTTCAGTTAGTGGTTTTAATCAGAGACAAAAGCTTCCCAGTTCATATTAGATTGTACCATAAAATTGTTACATTTTAGATGTTAAACTTGCTTGGGTGAAAGGGACACCTCTGTGAAGATAATGGCAGTAATCTCAAGGAGACAACCTCTATAATCAATCAAATAACCTGCAACTTCATCAGCCTTAAGGCACAACAAGAAAGGTAGATAGATCGTTACTTAATAAGACTCTTTGGAAAAAATGTGGACATTTACTATTTGCTCCATGTTATAGGTTTAAATTTTATTTATTTTTTTGCATTCTAACCCTGCTTACATTTAAGATGAGAAATAACAAAGTAGTAGGGCAAAGAATTTCCATTTCAATTTCAGTACATGCCCCCAATACACAGTTTTGATTCTTTTTTGTGTTTTTTATGTCTACGTGAAAGGTGACAGCGAGGATATTTATACCTTTATATGAGTAAAATTCAAACTTCTTCATCATAATCCAGAATGTTGAATGATTTGTCTTTGAGTTTTCTTTCAATCTCCTTCAGTTTACCCCTAGGCTTTTAAGCACCAAGTGAATTTGGGGCTCCTTCAGCAGTGATTAGAAGGCTGTCAGCATCTTAGTGAAGGTGGGATTGGAGATTTTTCATTGTGAACCCTCCCCTCCCGTGTATTCTGGTTTCTTACCTCGCAGCTGGCCCGGTGAGCTGAGCCCGTGCTGTGGACGGAGGCTGGCGGGCCCTCAGATACACCCGAGCTCTGTGGGCGTGTCTGGCTGCACTAGTGCCTTTTCTGGGGTCGCTGGGCGTGCTGCCCTGCACTGTGAAAGTGCGCCCCAGGTTATGCGACTGTGCATCGGCTGACCCTGCAGCGGGGATCGATGCTCCTCCAGGTGAGGAGGTCCTTTCGGGAGTGGACACCCTCGCGGACGGCGACTCACTGACGGGCGCAATGGGCTGAGGGAGCTGCCGGCTTGGCGCAGGCACCGCACACGCCCTCCGGCACTCCGTCGTGGTCAGGAAGTTGTTGCTGTTGCCATGGCAACCTCCATACCAGAAGTGGACACACTTTGAGGTGATGACGTCAAAATGGTATCTTGCCACCCAGCGGCTGCAGGAGCCCGCTGCTCGAGGCAGGGAGCAGATGGATCGCTCAACTGCAATAAAAGCAAAGGTTTTCCTTTAAAGCCCACAAATAAATGTTAGAGCAACAGTGCCTTACAAAAGTATGCACAAAAGTATTTTGTCTATATCATTAACCTATTATATGAGCATTTCCACAGCATTATGCTGCCAATACTGTGTTTCATGGTATTGTAAAGCATGGACCCACGGCAGGAGCAAAGAGGACATACAGAAGAAGAAAGCACAAACCAATTATTCTCAAGATCATATGTGATAATGGTGTATAAAGAAGGATTCTTCATAAAACTAACATTGCGGAGCATCCGCTTTGTCATACGGGTACACAACAGCAATCAGAGGATTTTTTAGATCTGCAGTGAAACTGACCACAGCACGATATGATTACTGCCTTCTCCTGTCATTATCTCCAACAACCCTTAAAAAAAAATAAAAAAAACTTGGATAACGGCAACTACAACAATATCCAATTTCCATTTTCATATTAGATTAGATTCAACTTTACTGTCATCAAATGCAGTAACAAGTATTTGAACAATTACATTTTGTTTGGTACAGATTTATAAAGCGCAAAGTATTTACATATGGGCAGGGACACGTTTGGGATTAATATCATATTTTTTATTTAATTTATTGTTATTTTTTACTGTTTTTTTGTTGTTGTTTTTTTTACTGAGTTGAGTATCAAACTATTGCATCTCCTCAGCTTTACTAATCACCGTCACCTACTCTGATAAACCTGTTAATCGTTCCCAGCTTCGTCATTTTTCGTTCCGTTTTCTGAGAAACCTCTGAGGGTTTCACAGAACAACTACAATTATATTGATTATAAATTATATTTGGGTGGGGTTCATTTATGAATAGGTTGCACTGTATTTTATTCAGCGGTTTCCAAGTAAAAGGGCCTGAATACCCTTTAATAGAAATGTAGATTTTTATTCGTAGGAAAAAAGCCCTGTATCTTCCTTGCATGTATGCACAACTTTCTGTTAATGTATCAGAAGAATGTTTAAAGATGTATAGTATACGTCTATGTATATATTGTATATGTATTGCATATTTATATTGATCTTTTTGTCTCTTACTGTGGTTGGGTGGGTTGGGGCAGCCTTCGCCATTCGGACCCCCTCCTGGTGTCTTCCGATCATAGCAGCACCCATATGTGGTGGTGCGGCACTTCACAGCATTCTCAGTTGGAAGAGGAGTAACCTGAGATATAAAAGACATGTTTTACTTTTTATTCAAGGACAAACAATTACTTTATTTTCCAGGCTATTTGGTAAAACGTTGTGAGAATCCGCTTACCGTAGGCACAGGGGCCACATACTCTAAGCAGCCCTCCTTGTTGGGGCCCTGAGCCGGTGTCACACCATCTTGGCAGCAGCCATAACTAAAACACAGAACAAAAAAATAGGCACGAACAATTGAGCAATATGTGCTGAATGTCTGAGTGAGAAATAATGAAAAATGTGCAAGAAAACCAATTCGTGCTCATTGTGGTCAGTGTTTTCTTTCCGCCCATGCATAACATGTGGTTAGTGTGGAAATGAAGTCAAAAAAGTAACACCAAGAAAATTGCTCTAAAATGGGCGCCGCACACCACGGAGCAGCAGTATGTGGAGGGAGGACATACCTTGTTTGGATGCAGGACGACGGGATTCGAGTGGGAGTTGGAGACTGTGGGCAGCCCAGACCCTGAGGGCCCGTGGCTGTGGTACGTCCGTCTGGGCAGCAGCCATAATAAGCCTCTGTGCAGTGGAGGGCCGGCGAAGAGCTGTGAGGGTCGCGTACTGTATTTCCCTCGGTGGTGTCTCTCGTCTCTGGCCTGCGGACTGAAACGAAGCCAAGAATCCTTTCATTGTAAAAGCGGACAAGACAGCGGAACTCGCCTTGTTTGCACTGTCTAAGATCTCACACGTCACTAAATGGAAGCTGATCAGTTCCAGTGATCAGAAACCACGCGAAAGGAGATAAACAAACAACTTTTCAAATCTCAGAGAGCTGAGGCAGCACTTCGTGTTGCACATTCCAGAACCACTACAGTCAGGAAAGGCACAGTTCAGTGCTTCTGAAATATTTTAATCAGGCCAACAATGCTCACGAAGTCCTGAAAACATGCCAATCAGGCCTGGATAATTATGGGGCACGTTAGGGGCAGGGGGACGGTTGGGGACAGCGGTTGTTATATCAACACAAGATCAGACGGAGAGGCACATTTAATGTTAACTCAAAAACATGATGGAAATGTTCCGCTTTAGAGATGGAATACAGTTAATTTCCACTTTTAAATCTATAGATCTGATTACCACAAACATCTTAAAGAAGTCTCCTGTATGAAACATCACCTGTTGCATGATCTGGCACATAAAGCTGGAAGTCCGCGTGAGTGTTGTCATGACCTTGTGGGTCCTGAATACTGGGGACAACTGCAAACAATCAACAACGAGAGAAGAAACAATTAAGAGAAATGTGTTGTCATAATTTTTAACAGCAAAAAACAAACACTTAGTCTGCCTAATTGAACAATGTTTACACAAGCTTAATGATGAACGGAGGATTTTACATGACACACTTTAGCCAACAAGTAACAACATGAATCCGTAGATTGCTGATCATCATCTTGCTTGACAAAAAATCCATTATGTTTACCCTGTGAACTGAAGCATGGCTGGGTGTTGCAGCGCTCAATCGTGGGGGGTTTGGGGTGGGTGCTGCATTGCTCCACATGATAGAGATTCCTCTCCTGGTCCGAGCAGATCACCTGCCGCTCTCTTGAGCCAGAACCACAGCTTTTGGAGCACTGCAGGAAAAACAAACTGTAACTAGTGGAACGGCCTCCAAAAGTATTCGTTTCCCTTTGACTTTTTGACGTTTTGTCGAAAATAAACCCCCTTTTTTTTAGGGTATGCGTTTGTCTTCAGTCTGTCTCTGAAATGGAAATGAAATGCTTTTCAAACATTTAACAAAATTTGAGAGCAATTAAAACGCAATTTCACAACAAGGCACTTAAATGGTGATGAATATTCCAGTTGATCATAGTTACACGCATTATATTCAGTTGAATCTTCCAATTAGTTAAAAAAAATCAATCTAAGGAAACGCAGCTTATTGCTTTGAGCCATTGACTTGCAGCCTTCACTCCTCTTATAGCCGCATCCAGAGAAAATAGACATTAAAACAATTTTCTGTCTATACTACAGTGTATTTTTCCCCCATCACTTTAATGCCTAAATCCCTGAAATTCTTTGCAAGTTACACAGTTACATTCCCTAACATCAATATGTACGAGAATGCATGTATTCAACTCACCAGCCCCCATGCTCCCACATGCCAATGGATCTGTTTGGGACAAGCGGGCATCTCACACGCCTGGACAGAAGGCGGGCGCAGCAACGTCCTGCAGGATCCTTCCTCTAGCATTGTGCCCCCTGATCCCACACAGGTGACCTCTCTGGTCTGTTCACCAGATCCGCAGTTCACTGAGCACTGCAAGAAAAAAAAACATTAATGGTCTGAATCTGATTCAATCTGATTCAATTTAATGACGTGTCTGTGGTTTGGTCCCTTTTCTCACCGAGCTCCATCCAGACACTCTGTACTCTGCACATTTGTGCATGTTGCATGTCCTCAGAGCGGGAGGAGCGTCAGCGTAGGCGGCACAAACGGCGTCCTCCACCACCTGGGGGCCCGAGGCATCATGCAATATGCACTGCACGGTGCGCACCTGAGAGCCCCCACCACAGGTTACTGAGCAGGCGTTCCACTCACCTGTTCTCCAGCTAAAAACAAAATCCACCGTGAAGATGGACAGAGGCAGGATAGTTAGTCGCGCCTTCGCCTCATTTCCACTAAAATACTAAAAAACTACAGATAAAAACAGATTCACTAAAGAGAGAACTACATCTATTAGTGTGACAGTGATTGAATTTCTAAGGAGCTTTGCATTCGGCTTATAGACTCTTATGTGGATCTTATATTTCTTTGTTTAAAATACACCTAACTAAGAGTTATTTACTTGAATTAAATTAAACCTAAAAGGGACTTTGTTTTAAAAACTGTAAGCTAAATCCACTTTTTTCAGATGGAATCAGGTTCTGCTGTAGTTTCCCTTTTTGTTGCACTACATGTTTGCTCAGCATGGGTATTTTCTGCAAATACAATGACTCGGTACAATCCCCATGGGTTTTCTTTACATAAAATCAAAAATGTGAACCAGTGGAAAAAGACACAAATTTTACAGCCTTGTGTGCTTTACAGCCTGTTTGAATTCAATCAAATCTATATGATTTGATTGAATTCACGTTTTGTGTTATGCAAAGTGCCTGAAGACGTTGTGTTGTGAACTGGCACTACATGCATAATCTGAAACTAAAACCAATACCACATAAATACACAATGCAGAAAGTCCATCCTCACTGCAAATGAATTATGTATTTGCAAAGCTGCCATAGGCTGATCCATTTATACTCAGATGTAGGATGTAACTGTAAAATGGCTTCAACATAAATCAATGCATCTTGACAATTTGTTTGGTTTATGGTTCAGATTACTAATGTGAATTCTCCACAAAAAGTAAAAAGTATTATTTCAGTAAAACGTATTGTGCACCAGCCTTCTCTGGTTTGAATAGACAAATGATGTACTTACATTTTTTTTCTAAATTTAAGAGTCTTGTGGTCTCTTATTTTGACTTCTTTAATGGGTACAAAATCCCATTCGGGTCTAAACTAAGCATGTGCAGATGCATTGTTGAGGAGCTGTTGAATTTCAGCAAACAGCTCTGAATCTTTTCTTTACATTTTCAAAGAAAAGTCAGGCACATTCAGCTAACTGGGTATTGAAAGCTGCCCTGAGATGTGAGTGTGTAGATGTGCAGTTATTTGATGTATTTGATGTTGCCCTGTAATTAACAGGCAGACAGTCCACGTCATGCCCTGTCTGTTTCTTGTTTGTTTGTTTGTTTGTTGTTTATCCAAATGTTACTTGTTTAATAATGTCGGTTATATGTTATTGTTTCCTTAAACATTCATCATTGTAACTACTTATTATGTGAAAAGTACTGCAGGTCTGTTCTATTCAAATATACAAGAGAGCAAAACACTGAGGCAGACTATGACCCTTGAACAGTTCACAATGAATCACTATGTTAATGGCATGGAAAGCAAGTTGCATAATTTATTAAAGCAATCAGTCGAGCTAAGACATCAAGTGCAGAAGCTACAGCCTGGGAGGTTAACAAGGTCAGAGGTGTCAGATCACTGTTGCGTGTTCCTAAAGAAACATTTTAAGCAAATCCCGTCTGAAATATGATTTCTGAACAGGACAGTTGCCACTTCATTTATTTCTTAACTAAATGCATAAGTAAGCTATACACTATATGCTAACACATTTAAAGGGGGAGATACTATGATTGTGAATGGTCATTTCAAAAATATATAAATCCACTTTGGATGATTCAGCATTTTTTGTTGATCAGCTGTAAGATATTAGCCGAAGAAAACGCTAAATAAACAATAGGACTGGTTAAAAATTAGATGTTCCATCTCCCCCCTTGTGTTTGCAGTCAATTTGAACTCCACTACGACTACAGACCCAGATACCTGAGTACTCTGGGTCTCGTGGAGGATCTCCACAACTGTGGTGGATACAGGTAGGCCATCCTTTCATAGAACACAGTCAACAAGCTGTCTTGACGTTATTAGTAACAATAGAAAATCTGAAAGAAAACTGTTGGGGATCCACTGAAAAAACGTGACATACTTTCACTCAACCTAAAAGAAAGACCAACCTTTGGGTTTGGGGGCACGCCTGGGGGTTGCATGTACGGTTCGACTGTGGCCTCGGCAGGGAAGCGCAGAGATAGTCCGGATAAGCTTCGTTATCAATCGAGCAGAAAACCAAGCGGGACTGATAGCCTGATGGAGAGACATAGGGATCAATTGTTCCTTTTCAAAGTCTTTCAGGTTGGAAATCAGTAAAAAAGGAATAAATATATCCCTTTAACTCTGACCTGATCCACATTCTTTGCTGCAAGAAGACCATGACCCATAGCTCCAGTAGTAACCCTCTCTGGACCGTCCATTATGAAGGTAATATTCATACTCAATACCCTGGTTGGGCTCTTGGCTGATCAGCTGAGATGGAACATCACATAAATAAGGATCAAACAACTAATCACTCAATACTTTTCGTAAAAACAAAACTATTTTAACACAAAAATCACCTCAACGACAAGTGGTTCAGTGGTAGGACCACGGCCAATAATGGTTTCAGGAACATTCTCACCCTCTGCCCCTCGTTGGTAGTAAAGCATGGTACCGGCAATGGGTGTTGCTCTAGAAAACTCAATTACCCAGTGGCCATTTAGGTAGTATTCGCCACGCAGGTTCTTAATGGCTGGTCATGCAGAGCAAGAAAACATTGAATGAACTTCAGAATGCTTCGATACTATTTATCGTCCTTCGTTATGGCTATCTTCTCCCTTGCTCACCAAAAAGTCTAGAAAAATTTACCGAGATAGTTTCGTGTGGCGCTTGTCTCTCTGATGCTAATGGTTGTGGCTCCAACAGGGATGATAAACATCTGGTTGTAGCCTGTGAAAACAACAAAGCAGGGGAAAAAATGATTTAATTTTCCCCACATCTCAGCTGGTGCACCGCTTCATGAAAGTGCTTGTCCCATCTCTAAGGTTAGGAGTTTCAAAACTGAATATGTATCAATTTTCTCTGCGATTTGCGCAAAAATCGACAGGGTTAAGTTTAATAGAAATCTGGGTCTGGGTGACAGTGGAGGGAGACAGCTGAATTGTACTAATTTACCCTAGTAAGTCCAAAAAAACTATATTTAGGCTTTACAGAAGCGCTTTAGGCTGAATATGTGCTGGTCCTTCGGCTGGGTGCACTCTCCCAATACAGAGGAACCAGTCAAGGATAACTACCTTGGTTAGACAGCCGTGTGAACCATTAACCAAACTAGTTTTCATCACCATTAAACAACCACAGCAGTAGAGGCGGTATCATGTAGGCAAAGCAAATATGTTTAGCATAATACAAATCCCTACAGTAGAATTAGGTGATGCAGTGGAGATACTTTACTCAACAGAAACAAAGAAGATTTATAAGATGATATTTCCTGCTTCCTATTTGAAAAAGTAAAAAAATAAATTTCACAATTACAACATAAATCCCAATGGTTGGTACACCTCTGCTAATTTACTAGGGCTAATTTTTAGCTTAGTACAAAGATTTAGCAAGATTTGCTCCCTTTTCCTTGATATAATTCTAATGTGCTAATTTACTCGACATTCACATTTATTATCTTATTTTGAAGTGAAGTGAGTGTTCATGCAGTAGTTTCATCTTCTCTCTTTCTTTTCTTACATGGTGCAGCAGGTAAAGTTTATTCTTTTGCCAGGAGGCATCTCTGATGAACGGTGCAGTCACAGTAAGCAGTTTAAAATCTACGGATAATTTGCTGTCATTCTGACCAAAGCCCTACTGTGATCAATTGGGGAGAAAGCACCAAGAGAGTTTGCAACTCTAACAACTATAAAATTCAAACCTTTTCTGACTTGTCTTCTCCAAAGAATAACTCGCTGAAGTGCAACAGTGCTGATAGAGGTGCAGAAACAAACTGGGGTAATATTTATAACTGCAACACATGTTGTTACTTTAGCACATGGTTCGGTGCATAAGCTTCCAATAAGTACCATGTGTAGTATTACCAGAACTGGTGTTTTTGATTAGTGCTTTACTGTTAGTGTAAGTAAACATTTTATTAGCAGGGCCTGCAACTGATAAAACCCACTAAAACACATTAGAGGCAGTGGTTTTAAATATTGCAAACACAATCAGATTACTAATCTAGTTCAGTGATCTCTAATACAAAAGTTAGATTTTGATGCGAGAAGCAAACTAGGCGTATATTCACATTAGAAAACCAAACATCATACCCGTCGACAGGTCGTGCAAAGTAAAGGTGTTCTTCACCCGGTAGCAGGACTGGCCGTTGCCCCCACACTGTAGGCAGGGGTCTTCTTGCTGAGAGGACTCCAGCATGTTGTCGCAGCCCAAGCGCTGAAACAATGGAAAAATTTAACCATAGTCACATTCTGAGGGCTGACAAAGTTCAACTTTGTAGGTGGGATTCCAATAAGTTGGTTTTCACCTTTTTTGGCAAAAGCACATATAGATTAAATCTTTCTGGTACCTCAGTCCTATCTGCATATTTTTAGCCCCTCTTCAACGTTTTACCTGGATTGATGCCATAGAGACCAAATATTCCAAATGCCAATCCTTTCTATCAACATCAAAGGTTAACACCTCTCTTCTTTTTGCCACTTCAAAATATAAAATTTATAAAAATATATATTTTTTGATGAATACTATCAATAAAATCTAATTATTTTATGAATAGAGGAGAAAATATTGGTAAGAAACCAGCCTTTATAAGCCAAATATTTTAAAAATGTACTACTTTGCTATTCTGATTATAGCTAAATCAGATAAAAAATATGGAAGATTTGAAAGTGAAAAGGGTATTTAATTATTTTTTTAAGTTATTGTTTTTGCTGGAGCCATTTTTGGTCCTTGTTATGCTAAAACCCGAAAAAGAGCTGCTCCAAGCAGAGGACGCATTAGAGACAGGGCAAAACGGACCAGCTCTCAGAAGAACAGGTTGATAAGCTGAAGTTACAATTCTATGAGAAATAGGTGAGAAGTGTTTGACGTTGTTACAAAGTGAAGCTAATCTTCACCCCTGCTGCTTCGTTCCTCTATGTATGTCGTCTCGGATTAATAAAGCGAGGCGCTCAGTGAGGGTTTCAGTGCAGTTAAGAACCAATAAGATATCATCCTGCTGCGTCTGTAATTGCCTGAAGGAGCAATTATGATGTTATTAGACAGTTTAATGTTTGTTTGAGTTTCCGGTGAAATTTCTGCATCTCTTCGGGATTTTCTGTATTTAAGAACAATAGAGCAGAAAGCTTCGTGATACTTGGGCCCAGATATGTTCTGTTCTTACTGAACAAATATTTTCTGTTAACAAGGTAAGGATGTAGAGTAATATGGTTTAAAGAGTTAGGTCTGAGCTGTATAGTGGGTAAGATGTCTCTCTGGTTAGAACCATTGATCAAAAATGACCTGCAACATCAGGGCAACGTGCAGAAAGACCTCCCTTAATGTGCTGAAAAATGCTTTGCAAAATTCTTCCGGTGGCCTTTTTACAACTGAAAAAGCTCAAGTCAGTTTATTGGTGTTTTCTGTTGAGTGTTTTCGGTAAATTAAAACCACAATCATACCAGGTTCTTAATTTTTTTACACCCAAAAATCTGAAATGTGCATTTGTATATTATAAAGAATGCAAAGGGTGTGAATACTTTTCCAAATAAGCCTGACATTCAGATGTAACAAGCTTCCCTTCTGCCTTTGTTTTGCTCATCTGTTAGGTCTGGCTGCAGTAAACTACCTTACAGACTCCGTCCACACAAATGTCCCTCCGTCCTGGGTGGCACGGCGTACCATCTACGACAGAGCTGCGGTGCCGGTAGTAGAAGTTTTCCCCTCTAGGCATGCAGTTCAACTCGCAAGGATTCTCAGCTGTTAAAGAAACAAAAAAACGTCCCATTTACCAATTACATAATAAAGCATTCGGTATGTCAGCAGCATAAAAAATGTCTTCAAAATTGTATCTTCTATTCAGATTTTAACATTGTGTACCCAAACCCTTAGCTCTCACCTCCGTAATACGGGAGCCACTTGTAACGTTTTCCCTGAAAGTCAGTCCCATCGAACTGGGAACACTGTTCTTCACGAAAATCCCTGGATGCCTCTGGACAATCCTGATTGGAACAACAAAGGGAAACCGAGAGTCCGACTGTAAGTTATCAAGCTATAATTACTGCTTTGAATGAGATAATTTCTATGTCTTGTATTGATATAAAACTTGTTGCCTCTTTCAGTTTTCTCTGTTACCTGGATGTTGCAGATGCGATAAGACTTGTCTGGTCCCACACAGTTATGTCCACCGTCTGTCCTGTGTGCATCAAAAGTAAAAACAGGATAATCATTTTCACACCATGAAAAGCTGTCTCCTCAAGCATGTGACGTGAAGTACAAGACATAAGATGGAGGATATAATGTGAATATTATGATTGAAATGGGCGAAAGGTTGAACACATGTATTGTCTGTATCATGATGAATATTTAAACATTACAAAAAATATTAAAGTATTCAAAACAGGATACTAAAACAGATAGTATGAAGACAAAAAAACTCCTTTATATTTACATGTATTTTATAAACCACAAATTCTTGCACAGTCAATCCCCACAGTGAAAAATGGTGGTGGCAGCATCATTGTTTGCGTATGCACGTCCTCAGAAGGGACAGGATGGATGGAGCTCCAAATTCACATTCTTTTAATACTTCTGATCAGAAGAAATTGTGTAATTAAGATTTCCTCAAAAGCGCTTGAGAGGTGTTGTGCTCGGACAGGCCCTATTATCTGAATATGATGTTTTACTGAAGCCATCAAAAGCCGTCTTGGGTCTGAGGGGATGGAAAAGTTAATATTTCAAGCTAGGTGGCAAAACAGAATACGGGAAATCTTCAAATCAGCCAAAGAATATGCAGTTCAGTGGATCTCACATGTCCAGTTTTCCATCTTTGCTCTGTCGATTTTCGCCTGTTATTTATCACTCTGAGGCAAATCAGTAAATGGCAGCTTCAGAGGCTATATAAAAGTGCAGCTAAAGCAGTTTGCATGCGTACAAATAGCTAGTCTCTGCTGTAACTATCAATTGCAGGCCCTCCATGGAGCGCATGATTAGGCCACCTTTTAAAAAGCAAGTACCTGCCCTCGGGCAGCATGCCAAATCTAAGAGTACGACACGTTGAAACAACAATACTGAACAAGCTTTCAGTAAGGAATGCAAAATCCAACATATGCAGCCCAAACAAGGCTGTAACTTTAACATGATAGATGGTCGAAATGTGGAGGAAAAGCTCCAGGTTTTATCTTTAAAAAGTCTGCTCCAAATTGTTTTTTCTTTGTTGTTGTTTGTTTGAAAGACAGACTAAACTAAAAGAAGAGCCTTTTGCCTGGAGGAAATTTTATTCTAAGATGAAGATATGGTGAAACAACAGTTCCTGTAAAGTGCATAATGACTCAACATGTGGAATCACTGTGTTTAAAGCAGTGAATCAGACGAATCTGGCAGACAAGATATGACGGAGTTCATTCAAGAGGGACTCAAAGGGCAGGGCATGGCCCTGAGACATAAGCGGGGGAATCAGTCACCCAGACTGTCTGTCTGACTCACTGACTGCACGGACATGTTGGAAAGAAGCTAAATTGTTGTTTTTATCAAATTCACGCAGAGCGGATTGCTCAATTACTAAGACGCATCTTCAGTCTGATCCAATCAATGGGCCCAAAAGCTTTGATAAGCCAACACAAGGTAGTAAGTAATGTGGAAGAGAAAAACTAAAGGCTGGATTACGTTCAAATTGTCTCACAAACAAAGTGGTCAAAGCGGATTCTGCATCTGTGCTCTGCTAGCTGGGTCAGCGCTAAGGGGAACCATCGTTCACTGCCGTTAAAACCCCAAGACTGTAATAAGTGTAGAGACCCACAAAAGCTTCAGCCACAATTAGATGCAAAACATTATCACACATTACTTCAAAGCTTTTCCACAGTTTCTAGGTGGGATTCATCTCTGAACTTTGACTAGACCAAACAAAAACAAACATTTGCTTCGACCTAAATTAGTCAGCAGTAGATCTGGAGGCGTGTTGAGGACAGATGTCCTGCTATCGACGCTCCAGTCTCCAGTGTGTTGGAGCATTTAATAGGTTTTCTCACAGGTTAGGCCTGTGTTCAACTCCTTTCCCTACATCAAATCTTCAACTTTGCTGATCGTGAGTACAGCATCACTTTTCTTTACCCACAATAAAGGACCATTAAGGACACAGATAGTTGCTGTATAGACAACGATCTTGAGCTGCAGTTCTCTGTAATCCCCTCTGAGTGACGATGTGCCTCGTGGCTGCTTCTCTGTTTAGTGTCAGTTGTGCTGTACTCTGTCAAATCTAGGGATTCCTTCAACAGTGCTTAAAATCATGAAAGCTAGTAAGATTGTTATGTGACCTAACCTCGCTCCTCACAAGTCCTGTGAAGCTGGTCGTTCATGGGGGAAAAACAGGAAGTGTTGTTTATACTAAACTCAAAGTGTCAAAAATGAACTTGTGTACAACGATAAGGTGACATCTGAGGGCAATTGGTTGCAAATTTTTGTACTGGGGATATTAGAAGGTACTTTTGAAGTAGCGGTTGTAAAATAACAAATCTTATGGAGATTGAAAATCATTTTGCAAGACGCTGTTAATTTTTTCTATTATTTGTAGAATCAATCTTTTTGTTATTTTGGTTGTTGTTTTAATCAACTAACTGCCTGGAAATATATTTTTCAAAACAGCATTACCCTGAATAATCAGAAAGTAGGCCAAACATTCAGTTTTATTTCCTGTTTTGAGTGGCAGCCATGCTGAGGTGATTTAATCTTCATCAATACAGTCAACATAGCATAGTGTAAGCTTAGGTGATCTTAGTATTGGTGACTTAACTTTTATGTCGAAGATGCATGAATCCCTGTAGCAGCAGTGAACATGGCCCTAGGATCTTTATAACATTCCCAAAAATTCTGTAGCAACCTTAATATATGATCCTATTATGTATGATACAATGTCAAATGCATAATAAGGTAAAGTGGGAGGGTGGGATCTGCAACCTATACAATCCAAACGATCCAAAGAGCCTTGTTTGGCTTCGGTCAAGTTTCCAACCTACCTCACCAGAAAAGCGGATCGGAAAGAATATTGCTAGTAATAGTTTTGTGGAACATTGAGTCGTGTCAAATTCGTTTATAGCTCCAACATACAACACATGTGATCACGAGGCATCATTTCATTCGATCACACATTCATTCAAATTGATCTTGGTTATGAAACAGTTCCTCACATGATTAGATCATGCAATTATTTAATAAAAGAACAGCAACAACAAAACTGCTGAATTGACATAGATGTCCAAAGAGTCACTAGTGGAGTCACAGGTTGCAGACCTGTGACTTTTAACATTGTTCCTTTACGCCAATAAAATTAATATCTGATTCACAATAATGCAACAGAAGTGTGATGATGTAGACATCCACTGATCAGCTGAAGAGAGCAACACCATACAGACTAAAACGCTTTCTAAATCATATCTCCTTCAGGGATACGTGAGGCAACGAGCCAGTTGGATGGCAGCAATGAAAGCTATCAAAACAGTGTTTCACAAAGACTTCTTGAAACAACACCTATTATGACTTGACATGTTGAACTGGATCCTGATGCGCCCAGAAAGGGGAGAAGCAGCTTGACAAACAAATACAAGCTAGACCTAAAATTATCCAAATCATACCTTAAAGGTTAAAAGAAGCCATTCGTGAGAAAACCTGTGCCAGTCAAAAGTGTAGATGAGAAATGTTGACGCCAAGCTGATCCTTTTAGAGTTCATATCAGCATCTTAGAAACTTAATACTGACTCTTTTACATATCACTTTAGGGCACAGGGGGAAAACCAGGTTTAAAGGATCAGGGACAAACCTCTGAGTGACACAGCGTCTTGTTCTCACGGTGACACCGCCGCCACAGCTCCGACTGCACTCACCATACGGACCCCATGAGTCCCAGAAATCCACGCTGGGCACCTGGACGGATTAAAAAGCAAATGTTTTGCAAGTTATTCTAAACACCCTGAATTCTACCCCACAAAATCATTCATAGCTATGGAAGATTTTAACATTTTGTCAACTTATAACCTTTAATTGAGAAGGGAAAGAAAAACCATAAATGTTGAAAACAAATCTAAAACGTGGGGTGCTTTCAATGCTTTAGTGAAGCACTTTTTACTGCACATGCTGCAACATGCTTTCATCTCGTTGTAGGTTTTGAATCACTGAACTGCTGGAAGAAGGAACCTCCACCCTGGTCCTAATGCCTTTTATTCCATCAGCTCAGATGGATTTTCATGTAAAACCGCCACAATCTTGTTTCATCTTTGAGATGCTGTGAAATTGCCCATCAGGGTTCTGAATGCAACGCATAAAGTTTACTTTTGGTTGCATTTTAAATAACGTTTGCTTTTCCCATGAATGACTCCCATCACCCTTTCCTTCCATAAAAATGAGACTTTAACCTGATCAAACAACAGATCATCCCATCTGAGCTGTAAGTCTCGACGGATCCTTTAGGTTTACCATGGATGAGTTCTGCTCAACCTTTTTCCCTGACCTGTCTCCCATCTTCCTTGGTCTCCATGATGCTATTTGTTCACTAAGGTTTGATTTCAAATGGATGTTATTTGGGAGTGTCAGAGTAAATGGGACCACATATGCCGGCCACACTGTTTTAAATGACCAACCAGATATTTTTTAGATTTAAATTGACATTTCTGCTCTACATTCTCTTCAGCCATGGAATACAAACCTTTAAAAAAAACCATTAAAGTTTACAATTGTGATAATATAATGAAAAATAAAAGGAAAGGATTCCTGAAAGTAATACTAAACATTGAGGATTTAGATAAAAGAAGATTTATAATTGTAACTAAGAAAAGAGGGATTGTCTTGGTTTTAGCTCTCTGATACTTTGGGTTCAAACGTCTTTGGTCTAACTGAGCTTTTATTCACAACAGAACCACTTTACCGTCAGTGCTGGAGCCAGAAGCAGCTGCAGGATAAGCAGAGGACGGAGCATCTTTACTGAACCCTGCCGAAAAGAAAAGAAAAGAAAAAACACAAAGGATTCAAAGTCATACTCTAGGCTGTTCGCCAAAGAAGCTAAAGTGTCTCAGACATTGATGTAACCAATACATACAAAAAGAAAAATGGGGCAAAGAGAGCCTACATGAAGTCCTTGGCCTAGGCTGTTTTAGCTGAAAGCTCAGCGGTTGTGTTGTCCTGCAGCGTTTCCCAAAACCTTTCCGACTGTGTAAAAATCAGTTTTTGAAGCTTTGATCATAAAGTCAAGTCAAAGTCAAAGTTGCTTTATTTTCAAAACTGCAATATGTACAGGACATACAGAGGATTGCAATTGTGTTACTCTCTGACCCATGGTGCAACATTAAACATTAATTAGCAATAACCTAGAATAAAAGAATATAAAAATAGAATAAGAATAAAGCTGGAGGAGATGTTGCAGATTTTTTGCCTGACCAAACATCAGAATCTAATCAACTGCATGATTTCTAACCTATGTATGTCCTCGCATTTTTTGGGAGGACATACATAGCACATTTTACTTTGTTTTCTTTCTTTTTTTTAAGAATTGGCTGAGGATTGAAACAAAACAATTAAACCTTAAATGATAAAATAATTCATTTTAATGGTGGGGATGGTGGAGGACTAAAAAGAATAACAGTCAACACAGAAGGAAAGCTGTTCCACTAAACTTCAAATTTTATTTTTTTTGATAAAATGTTCATTTTAGCTTTAATTTAGTTTTAGTCAGCTAATTTTTGTCAGGAATGTCTTAGTGGTTCCAACACCCACTTAAGAGTAATCCTTCCCTCACACTTAGGCAAACAATTTATCCAAGGATAAAATTGGATTTTTCCTTTCAGTGAATTTTAAACAGACAAAAATACAGACGTGTAATATCCAAAGGATTAATCCAATTCAGTCAGAAAATGTTTTATTATTCCCAAAGGGAAAATAAATGTTGTGACTCTTGATATTCATTTGTCTTTATGTTTTCTTGCAGCTGTCTGGATTACACTGCTTTTGTTTAACCCTCTGATTGAAGACACCTTTTTGTTGCCAAACAGTCTCACGAGGAAAATCCTCGATGTCGACGATAATTTATAAACAATCCTTCATAGCAGCATCATCTCCAGCAATTTGACAGTCGTCCCCAGAACAGTAACAGCATTCTTTATCAGATTGTTCAGCCTTTTATCATTCTCTGACGCTCCAACAGATGATCGCAGAAGAAATTGAAACTAGGTCTCCCTGGCCGTCTCTCTAAGTTGTCTCAAAATTAAATCTGATAGGTTTTCATGTCCTTTCTGTTCTCTTTCTTATAGTTCTTCTGGACGACGTTTGTTTCATCATCCATGTGTAGTTAGCAATAAAGTAAATAAACAAATCTATTTTGTTTTACCGTTTCTGTTACATTGTTTTTAATTGTAACACTGTGGTCTATGTTTCTTCATAGTGTTGAACTTAATTGAAAACACTCATGCTAAGGCCACATAGAAAATGATGATAAAGCAATATCTCTACTCTTTTTAATTCTTTTTTATTCTTTTACTTAACCGATTAACTGAACTGAAGACACTTTGTTTGATGCAATTGGGAGGCCTGTTTGTTTATCCCCTGGCTAAACAAAGAGTTTCCTGCTTCTGTTCAGATAAAGAATGAGGGTCAACCGGCTGCCCAACCCTGTCCGACTTGCTCGCTCATGACCACCAAATGGCCCTGCTGAGAGGACAGTTACCCCTTTGTGTACATGCAAGAAACCCAAAGGATGTCTGATCCAAGCCCAGATGTTTCATAATTTCTACATTTTAAAACAGCCAGCATTGATTACTTTAATGCTAATTCTAAAATCCATAAAAACAAACAGCATCTCCACTCCTCCATTCTTTGAACGACATCCTAATGTGAAACAGAAAGAAAGATCATAAAAAGCTATCAAATGTTTGCATTTATAGGATGGTTGGACTAGACTGATGAATCACTGAAGTTTCCTATAAAACACATGTCATCACAAATCCCTCGGGTCATTACCTGCTTTTATCAAACTAAATTAACATTTATCCTGCTGCTCAGTCAGCAGGGCAAGCAGTGTCTTGTGCTGTGTGTACCAGCTGCAAAGTCTGAATCTGAGAGACAAAATTAGGATTCTTCATTAATGGACTCAACATTTTTTATCCCTTAAATGTCACATAGATTACTTTTCGTTACTCCTTAAACGTTTGGATTTCTCAGAAAACAAAAGTAATGTGGAGGTCTTCCCCAAAGATGCATCTGAAGATTTTGAACGATTTAAAAATTTTTTTTTAAGAATCACTCACCCTGTTCAGTTGCTTTTAAGTGAGACTTCTTTAAGATTTGAAAAATAAAGTCACAGAGTCCGGTATAGATGAGCTTTCTCTCTCTCCTTCTGTGTCCTAACTGGGGAAACAACAGGTAGTGGAGCAAGTGTTGTCGGTTCAAGCTCCTGCGGGGCGTCTTTTAACCCAGAGCTCTCTCGGCCCAATTACAGCCCCCCCTGGCAGACTCTGAGATGTTTCACGCCCACTGTGTAATTTTAGACTGCACAAATAACAGTTAGTGCAAGCTTTCGTTTTGTGTTAGACTCTCCATAGGTATGCCACAGAGACAGAGGAAGGGTTTTAGAAAAAAAAAACAGTTTTCACATTGAATAGGAGCTGTATAATAGCAGGGTAATCCGGCAACACCATATGGGTCTAATGTTAAGGCTCAGTTATAGTTTAAACCACAAATGAGTCCCAAATGTTATACATTCCCTTCACATGTCGGGACAGTGTTTACTTTTACGGACATGTTGTAATTTCACGCCTAACATAATCAATAATTGTTTTATTAAACATTCTGAAATCCACTGGGGTTTTTTCTGGCCCAAATGCTGGGATTAAGGCTAAACTGTGACAGATTTAACACAAATTATGGTGTCTAAAATGAATTCACACTTTCACACTTTGATCAAAGAATAAGTAATAAACTCAATATGGAATCTCAAGGAATTTTTAATAGCAGTGTTGAGTGTATGTCTGGATTTATTTATTACAATTATTTGTCAAAAGGATAATACACACGGCAGGATGTTACGATTGAACTCTTACAGATATCTTTTTTGTTTATTTATTTACTTAATTTACTTTGAATACATACAATAAACAAATGTTGATTTCAGACGACAACCACAGCAACTTTAGATTACTGTTTAACAAAGCCATAAGATTTATGCTCTTCATATTTCCTTTTGCAATCTACTTATCGACAAAAAACTGATTTTGATGGATTGATGCTTCAAAAACAATAATCCAGCCGTAAATTTAAAAAAAACAAAAACAAAACAATAATATGGATGAGGATAAATAAACCGTGGCTCCACGCCAAGTCCCCAACTCACAGCTGCATTAAATCGCAATCCTCAGTAACTTTCCAATAAGCAATTAAATAAATTAATTTACGAGTGGGCTTTGATCTTTAGAATAACACATCAGTTTTGAGCCTTTTGAATTATGACCCTGTACACATGTTAAGCTTTACATAGTCACATTTATACTCATAAACTTAAATCATAATAAGAAACATGAACTTAAATGATCATCCAGGTTTGAATGGACCAAATTTAGGCTTCTACAGTACAATACCTTTGACTCCTGGTATGTGCATCATCACAACCTTTTTTACTGTCCTGTTCGATAACCCCAGTTGTGATTGTGGTCTTAAATTGAAATATTGGTAATTGTCTGTATGAATTGTCACCAAGAGTTCAGAAGTCCTGATTCAGTCAATTAAAGCAAGCCGTCCACGTCCAGTAGGGTAGATGTGTTGCGGTTGACACCAGTTGTTGTCCCTTCATAATTCCCAGCCTCGTACTTATTTTAAAAATCATATATGCTGACCTCAGTTGTTGTAGATAAGGACTGCAGCGCTTTAGAAGTTGTTCTTGGTTCTTTCGTGACCTCCTGGATGAGTCAATGTGCTCTTACAGTGATTCTGATAGGCCAGCTACCCTTGGAAATCTGTAAGGCGGCAAATGTGTTTTTTAAAGAGGATGGATTTTCCTTAAATATTGTTCCTTAAGACAGGAAAATATATCAAAATGTTAAATAAATAAGGTTGTGCTTCTGGTATTACAATAATTCAGGGTTTTCTAGAAGGTTATTACAATAAAAAAAAGTGATCAAAACAAATTGGGACATCTGAATTAGTCAGGTCCAGAGACTATGTGAAGGCTTGACTGGACTCTGGAGCTTCATGACTTTTCAAAATATTTAAAGATGCGCTATTTATCTATTTAGATTTTTAAAAATCCTTCGAGAAGTCTGATATGAGGGAGTCCACAACCTAAATGTTCAAAAAATAAAAATGTTAAGGGCCAAAGAGAAAACATGTCAAGACTACATGTAAACAACAAGGACAAAATAAAAACCTATTTTGGGGTTTTAAAGAGGAAACCACATAAACAAACTTGTGTTTATGTATCTACCAGGATGCTTGTTTTGAAGAAACTCTCCCCAAGTCTTTCGTCTAAAATTACGTTCAAAAAGAACATTCTGAGTGTGAAGTGTATTTATATTTGGACTAATTTCTACAGTTTACTCACTCACAGTGTGAGTTTGCTTCACATGCTTGAGTGCAACTAATTATGAGAAAACAAAGCATTCAGTTTTATTTCAGTTCTCACCCGTTTTTTATTCAATCAAATTAACTGATTACATATATTCTGTGTTAGAGGACAAATATCCATGTAAAGTTAAAAAAATGCCATGTCCCCAATCATACCACATTGAGTATTTCCAACCTTTTCTGATTGCAGTGGTTTCCAAACCTTATTTTGCGGATTATTATTGAAAGTACACTTCAGAAGGAGGTTAATTAAAGTTTAACAGACTTATTATTTTTATTAACAACAAGAAGTATGTGGAATAGAGTCATCATGACTCAATGCAATGTAGAACCAGCTTCCACAGCAATTTAACATAAACTCTAGCCATGATCTAAATCGTAGATCTGGATAATAGATCTACCTGTATTCAGTGTCATTTCTATCCTGTAGGGTGAATATTCAACCAACACTCAAAACTACTTTCTTTCCCCAGCATTCCCAGGCTACTTTTCTGAGTCATCACCTCCATTCTCAGGCTGTTACTTTAACTGAATTGGCAAGCGTATCGGATTAAATTGGGGAAAATAGAGTTGCGCAGATGCCAGAAACTATTCCGTAGCGCAGTTAGCGTGATTGCTAAAGGTTTTAAAACAAATATACAGAAGAACATGTTACGTTTTTCAGCAGCTTAATTCTGCAGATGTACTTTATCTCGGTTCCTGACTGCAAGAAGAGCCCACTCTTAGCATTGGAGGGTTAAAACCAAAACAATAAGAGTGTACATTCAGAAACATATGTGGGGATTACTTTTCCAACTTTATTGGATATACATAAGAATTAATTTAACATTTTTTACTATGTTGCGTGAACAGTTCACATGAAATCCCTGTTTTCAGATCTTGTTTTGTGCTTGGCTTTTAGCAAAGCATGACCTGAGGTCTGAAACCTCAAGACACTGAGGATAAGAAGGGATAATCGAGTATTTTTAGTTCTCAGATCTGCAGAAAACCAAAAATAGATGACCACCCAATAAAATAAAAAATCCCAGTTAGCATTCACTAACATCTTTTACAAGGGTTTGCACCCTGTGTTCCAGGAATAGTGATTTTCATTACCAAAGCTTAATGAGTACAATTCTTTGGATGTCTGTCTCAGATTTTTTTTTTTTTTGGAAAAAGGCTTATTTTAACCAGAGTTTATATTTTCCGCAACCAGATCTTCTGCTTTGATTCCAGGTCATTAAGTCTAGCCATAGCTTTAAAAAGAGCTCTAAGCCACAGGATTTAGGTTCAAATTACTAAGCTTTACATCCATCCTTTCACTGAGTCAGGGAGGAAAACTCTCTATACATTAAGGAAAACAGCTGCTCTCAGTTTAGCTTCCGTGGCCACCCAGTCTTTTGAAATCCTGCGCAACATGTTTTGTTTTTTTCCTGTTCTGTGTCTTCATCATGGCAAGATCTCATTCACTGCCACTCATGTTTCCACTGGAGCACGGCGGCCCCTCAAAGCTGCCGGCTAAGCTTCTGCGCCTGGCGCTCCTTCGCATTGAAGGCGTACTTTGTGTCCTGAAGCTGTTCTATGATCTCCTTGGCCTCCTTTATCTCCACGGTGAGCTGGTTGTACTTTTCAACCAGTTCCTGGTTCTCTCGCCGGAGCTCCACCACCACCTGGCTCAGCTCCTCGCTCTGTTTCCCGCAGTGCAGCTTCAGCTGCTCCATCTCCGAGAGCGTCTCCTCCATGCGCTTCACCAGACTCTCCAGCTTTTCCTTGGACATACTGTTGAGTTTCTTTTCTACGGACGCAGCTGTAATATTTCCCCAGGTGTCTGAGCTTGATGCCGGTCTGCAGCAATGGGTAAAATGTAATCCTGGCTGCAGGTTGGCTGCAGGTTGGCTGCAGGTCTCACATGGAACAGATGTCCCTCACTGCCTCGCTAATCCCCTTAGCAGAGTTATCCCTAGAAACCTGTAATGCACACAAGAGTTACACAGAACAACAGAGAGAACAGAGAAGATCACAGGAGGCTACTAGGGAGAAAGCAGGCAATGAAAATGATATGATACAAGGAATGCAATAAGAAGCCAGATCTCAGTAAGTTCAGCTATTAAAGATAAATTAAATTCATGAATAAGATTCAAAGATACTCAAACTCCTTCTATTAGGGAAGGACCTTGACCCCGACCACTAGAAGGTACTCTAACCTTTTAGCTGTGTAAGAGCTGCAGAACCGCAATGGAACCATTAAAATGTTTGATCCCGTCAAAGTCCATGTTTGAAATTGATGATTCCATTTACAAAGAAGTGCATTAAAATTAAGCTGAAGTTGCTAAAATTCGATAGCTGGTAAAACTAAAGCAGCCGGAGATTGTGCCGAAAATGTATGATGCAAACTTAATGTGAAGTTAGCGTTTTAGCTTCAGGTTTCTCGTGCAGGGAGGAAAAAGCATTCTGAGTTAGCTCCCATATGCAAGCCAATGAGGCTAAATAGTTCCCATGGAGACAGGGGGAAAAAAATGACCAGCCCCCCAGGCGGAAGGCCAACGGCTCCCATCAGCCTGTTGGCATCAGGAGATGCGGGTTTGGCAATTTACCAAGGAATTCCCACAATGTTCCACATTTTCTGCTTAGCATCATTCACTGGTGGGGCGTGGTCTTTGATAAGATTGGCGTTAACACTGTGGAATAAAACCCACCCTCTAGGACGCTGACCTGTGCTACACCCTGAGCTCCAGTGTCCGTGTGAAGGAGAAAAAGATATACATAGGTTCATAAATACATTTTAAAAATTATTGGTTAATTAACACACAGGCCACTCGATTAGGTTCATCCTGCTATGTTATGGTTGGACTTCCTTTTTTTAGCTAAGACTCAAGATGAGCCTTAAGCATTTCAAAGAGCAATTTTGATCCCATGTGATCAAATAATCTAAAAGTCAGTGTTATGTTATCCGTATGTCTTTTATCTATATAACTGTACGGACTGTGCTGACAGGGGAGGAACCTACAGCTAAAGGATCTGCTTCACCTTTTCACATATTTTGTTTCTAGACGTTATTTTAATACTATAACAAGCAACGATCTAAGCTAGTGTTGCCTTTCCTTCACGTTAAAGCAGTGTACCCTTTTTACCTCAGACCTCTCATGTGAACCGGGCAAATTTTATCCGCACTAACACCATTCACTGGAGTTTCAGAAAAATACCAAACAGATTGTTTAGTGTCTTGACCTGAAGTCCTCCAGGACTGAAACCTTCAGATGGGCTCTGCTTCATAAACCTGGCTCATATTAGCTCACTGGCAGAGCTCTTTGGAGCTCTCCGTATGCTAGAGAGGCACTTTAGCTAGTTATTTCAAGCATGTTGAGCAAGAGACACATCTAAACTTTGCAGGATTCTGACCTTCAACTAGAGGCACTGAAGAACCAGAGTTTGAGTACAACGGTTTTTGAACCACAGCAGATCAACAATTTCTGAAACATTCCAACCAATTCATGTCATTCAGCGCTGTGAAGCTCTGTTTGAACTTCAGCATTCTTCCCCCACTGTGGACTAAATGTAGAGCTGCTGCTAAGTGATTGGCTGATTTAGGTTATTAGCACCTAGTGCGCTTGTTTGTTAATAAACCTCCAGTGAACTGACAGTGTTTGCAGATACTGTGTAGTTTAGAGATTAGACGTCATCATTTGCAGACTCTAGAATGTTTTGTTAAAAAAACAAAATCTAAATATACCCTACTCACAAAAAGTTAGGGATATTTGGCTTTCGGGTGAAATTTGTGGAAAATGTAAAAAATTCCCGCTACAGTGATGTGATATATCACGAAAGTAGGACATTTAAGTAGAAGGATGCACTGGTGATTTCCTCATTTCAAACAGTTTGTTGAATCAAAAGTTACCAACAATGGTGTGTACACCGCAACAAAAAATGTCAAAGTCTCAATAACTCGTCATGTGCCCTTGAGCATCAATTACATCAATTACAGCTTAACAACGACGTCTCATGCTGTTCACAAGTCGACTTATTGTCTGCTGAGGCAGGGCATCCCACTCTTCTTGAAGGGCATCCTTCAGGTCATTGAGGTTTTGGGGTGCAGAGTTTCGAGCCTCTACACGGCGACTCAGTTGATCCCACCGGTTTCCAATGGGATTTAGGTCTGGAGAAAGTGCAAAGTTTAGGGTAGTTCTATACACACTGTGACACCGCCACCACCTAAAGCTCGTCTGGTGACAACAGTGGCTGATGCATAGCGCTCTCCTTGACGTCTCCAACATCGTTGGCGGCCATAATTTCTGCTCAACGTGGATCGACTTAATCAGAGAACAGCACTGAGGCCCACTGGTCCCTCGTCCAGCGTAAATGCTCCCTGGCCCATGCAAGACGATGACGTCTGTACCTGCTGGTGTGGTCAGGTACCCTTGCAGGTCATCTAGCACACAGACCACGCTGATGTAAACGGTTTCAAATGGTCTGACGTGACACTTGGGTGCCTCTCACCTCCCTTAAACGTGCCTGGAGTTGAGTGGCATTCATCATCCGGTTTCTCAGGACATTGTTCACAATGTAGCGGTCATCAGCATGGGATGTGGCCAAAGGACGTCCACTTCTACGCCTTTCTGTAACTCTTCCAGTCTCTCGGTATCTCTGTTGCAACCTGCTGATGACACTCTGGGACACTCTGAGCTTGGCGGCCACGTCCGTCTGAGAACGTCCTGTTTGAAGCATTGCAATGGCCAGGTACTGTTGATCCATTGTTAGGTGTCGTCTTGGTCTAATGATGTCTCAATGTGAACAGCCTGATGAGGACGACTGTTTAAACACCAGCTGTGATTGAACCAGGACATTTATTGGTCGATCAAACACCTGTTGTGACTTTTGTCATTAAGCTCCTCGTTAGAGAACAGCAACATGTGCAAAAAGTACTGAGACATTTAACAGTTGGACAGGTGCATTCAAAAGCTTAGAGAAGGTCACATTGAGTTCACCTGTTAAGGTTTGAATGCATTTTGGGCTCATCCTGAAATTCAACCCGACAGCAAAATATCCCTAACTTTTTGTGAGTAGTGTAAATTATAACAAAAAGTGTTGCATTCTTTCAATATTGTTGTACAAAAAGTACATTTAAATGGCTACAGAGAAATTCTAAACAATCTAGTATGTTTAGAAATGACACAAAAACAACTGAATCAGTGCCCAGAAATCAACGTTTTTATCGTTTTTATATTTGTTTGAATCTAGTTGTAAAGTTATACCTCCTGTGGAAAGAAGCAAAAAAAACAAAAACAATAAAGAACAAATAAATAAGTTGAATGCCAGCAAATGACCCTAGGACACACCCTAAATTGTAAACTGTAAAGGAAGACAAATAACAACAGCAGAGGAGCTTTAAAACCTCCCATTCACTTCCCTTTTTGTATATATTTCAACATCTTATCAAAAAGGACCCCAGTATGACATGTAATTACAAAAAAACAAAAAATCCACAAGTGTTAGAAAATATTCAATGTTTCATTGTTTATTAAAAAAAGAAAGAAAAAAAAGAACAAAATCAGAATCGGAGCAACCTTGCATAACACACATATGAATGTGAAGGAGAGCAAAGTAAACCCGGTCATCCAACTGCTTCCTTATAAACAAACGGGGAACAACGAATCAATCAGTGCACCTGGAAGCCGTCATCTTATTCACACAGATTTAAACCAGGCTTCAACTTTTTTTTTATTGATTTTTTGTGTGTGTGTGTGACAAAAACACCTCATAACGCTCATATTCTCCTTTAGCATCACCCGATGCTGGATACTAGCATACAATTCAATGTCTGAACATTTCACCGCCCCAAAATAAAAAATATTTTTAAAAAAAACAAAAAAACTGGCTTCTTTTCGGCACAATGAAAGGGGGAAAAAATGAATCCCAACAGCATCGGTGTGATGCGGTCAGTTCAGTGTTGGATGTAGCATAGTTCCAAGCAGCACCAGGCCAGCATCATGACGGCAGCTGTAGCCTAAAGGTGTAGAGGTTATGACCGGATGGTCACAGGTTACAATCCCTGGACAAACTGGGGGGGAAAACAAAAAAAAACAACACACACAAACAAACAACGCACATGTTTGTCACACACAAGAACAACTACTGAAATGCCCGTGAGCAAGGCACTGACCCCCTCAGATTGCACCACCAGAACTGCCCAGTGGCTTCCTCGTACATGCGTGTCCTTGTCTTCCTCCTCTAACGTGAAGGAGAGGGCGGAAAATGTGCTCAAGTCTGTCGATTCATCTCAAATCCTGCTTCCCTCGCAGGGAAACTGAGTCTATTGTCCGACGAAGCAATTATCAATCATCTCGGATCGTGGGTGTAAAAAATTAACCAAAAAACAGTCAAGCTTTAATTTCATTTAAGAACAAACACCAACGCAGTTAATATTTACCAATCCTTAACAGCAGTGAGCAGAGCACGCTCCGACATCTCGTACACATTCAAACTACACATTTTTATTTCTTAGCCGTGTCGCCATCTGGCTGTAATGAAAGGCGCGACAGGGGCCCTGGCTGGAGTTGTATTGAAAATGGACCAGAGAGGAACTTTTGCTATGATCTTTGAGGGAAGATGAGACTTTCCCCGTCCTTAAACAGCGACCATGTAGGTGTCACTGATCAAGGCACCTGCTGGAAAGCCCCTTTCAGATAAGACGTGTGGATCTCAACAAAAGAACCTCCGTGCCGAAATCAGCATAAAATCCCCAGTTAGTCCTTAGCCTGAGGCCAGTGGTTGCTTAGTGAAGTGAAGAGTGGGTCTCTACTTGGTCACAAATGTCATTTCTTGCTTTTAAAAAAGGGACGCCGAGCCTTTAGGACCAGCTGTGGTGCCAGAGCGAAAACAGCTGGTGTTCCAGCATCAAATGTTTTGTTTTGTTTTTTGCAGAGGGGGGTGCATTGTTCTTTGGGCCACAAGGGGGGGCAGTGCTCTCATGCTGTTGGCCGGAGGGACTGTGAGCGTGAAGGTCGCCGTCCTGCTAAATGTAAAACTGGTGCAGCGCCAGCTTGTCCATGAACGGTCGCACCAAGTTATCTGTGGCGAAGTAGAAGACCAGGCCGAAGAAGATGGAGATAGGCAGAGCGGGGAGAGCTTTCCTGAAGATGGCGAGCAGGAGCAGGGTCAGACACAAGCCCTGCAGAGGAGGGGGTGGCGGCACAAACATAGCACTCAGTGATTATGATCCAAACAAACCCATCCCTGCATCTCTGCAGAAAAATATATCGTTAAACAATCAAGCGGTTCACATAAACTGAGGATGGGTATTGTGCTGACAGCGCTTGACATGAAATAAGCATCTGGTCACTCACAATGAGGATGGCCACGAAGCAGGCGAGCGTGGTGTTCCAGTCGGCGCTGGCCGACGCCTTCCCCACCAGCATGCTGTAGAAGATGAAGTCTCCGAGGCCGAGCTTCACACCCCCTGAGAACACAGGAGGTCGCCACATTTAGGGTGTAGTCGATCCAAGCCTCTCCAGCTCCGCCAAACACCCTCCCACACTTCAACAGCTGTAATTACTATAAAAATAAAGAGCTCCGACCCCATATTTACCCAAGATTTAAGTTAGAAAGGGCAAAGGCTGTCCAAATGCTGAGGACGCAAGACCCAGAAATTGCCATAAATGATCACTTCCTAATCTGTTTGGAGAGAAGAGGGAAAAGCTTTGGCACGCACCGCAGCTTCACAGAAAACATTCCAAAAATGGTTTATAGGTTTGCAGAGAGGGGAACTGGAGCAACTGGCCAGAGGAGGATCTGTTATTTAACAGGTTGAAATTACAAAGCTCATGTTCATATTAAAGCAGGGGACGTACACCAAAAAACTCCTAATGTGCTGTTACCACCGTTTACAAATAGAAATGTACCCATGATGGTACGTTTGAGAAACACGCCTGTCTTGTTCTGCATTGTCGTTTGGAAGACAATTCCAGCAAAGAAACGTGTTTATACAAAACATTTATAAGACTTTCAAGTAATTTAAGGACACAGTTCCCTCAATGTTTGTAGTTTAAAGTTTCGAAACAGCTAAAAACACACAAGAAAACATTTTGCTTCAATGTTAGAAAGTAACTTAGAAGCATTTAAGGTATCCAAAAAGCTGAGACTTAATATATAGTTTCTCTTTATGCTGATGTTATCAATCTATTAACTTATGATCTGAGAATAGACTTTGATTTCCAATATGTGAGAATCCAAACAAGTTTTTTCGGAAGTGTCAGACTGGAAAGCTCAAAGCTCATTTCTATAGGAGGTGGGTGGTATGGATTTCAAATCTTTTCACAATAACTTGTTCGTAAGAGCACCAGTTACATGGCGAAGTTTAATTACTTTAACTAAACTGCATCTAAGGCTTTGTCCACACTTATCTAGGAAAATAAATCATTTTTCATGGATTTTGGCCCTTCATCCAAAAGGGAACACAAACCATACATGCGAAAACTGATCTTTGGGGCCTCGAACATCCTTCAGACAGAACTGACTTCACATTTGCGCCTGTCGTTATTGTGGAGAGAAAAAAAAAAGTGTGGTGTCAAAGAGACAGATTTGGTTCAACTGTCTTCTGCTTGTCGGTTTTTGCAACTCCAACTGCTCCAATATGTTGAGGAGCAAAGGAGGAGCCATGTTTTATTCCTAGGAGGACGTCATGGTAGCTCTAAGGCATTTTAATTGGCTGACACGGGGATTTACTTTTGCGCCACACTTCATTACAACTGTGGTGGCGTATTTGTGGGTGAACGTGTGGATGAAAGGACAGTACAAATATCCTAACGTTTACCAACTCTGCGCTCGGCACTCACTTTCCTCGTCGTCCTCTTCCACGGGTGGACGAGCAGAGGGCATCTGTTGGATATCCTGTCTGCTCTCCTCAGTGGACTGCAGGTTTCCCAGCTGGTGCTGCTGCTGACTGATCCAAGCAGAGTTGAAGCCGCCATCATCCTGCGAGGGGCTCGAGGGGGGCGGAGACTCTACGGCTGCTGACAACGAATGTTAGGTCAGGTTCAGGTGTTAATGGGCAAACAATAAAATTAAGTGTTGCTCCCCCGACTCACATTCCTGAGTCTGCTGCTGAGGTGAGCTTGCTTCTGTCGAGTTCCTATTTGGCCTGTCAGTGTCTGCCATGTTGACGAGCCACACCATTGTAGCTGGAGAAGAAGAAAAAAAAAGAATTAAAAGGGAAAAAATCAATCAAGACGCAAGTCAGGAACCCATGTAGTAATTTACAGTTCTATTGGTCATCTGGTCATAATTCAGAAAACTGAATTATGTCTAAATAATATAAACCCTTTAAATCACAGTTTTTGATAAGTAATCTGTTCATTTTAGAAAATCAATTGCAAAAAGGTTTAAGAACCTCCAGTTTCAATCCACAACGAAGAATCTGGGGACCAAAAAAATAAAATAAAATAAAGATGTTTCTGAATTATTATGGTATTTAAAACCCTCCTCTGACAAATAAATAACAAAAGCTAACAAATATATAAATTATACTATTATTAATCATTTAATGTACGCTGATGATCTATTGATCTTTAGTCCAAGTACAGCTGGTCTTCAGGAGCTGCTTAATGTCTGTTCAGCATATGGTGAACTACATGATGTTAAATTCAATCCATCAAAAAGCATCATCTTTATCTGTCGCACTAAGGAGGACAAATATAGGGTATTTCCAAACTTCAAGCTATCTGGGTCTTTTCTGGATGCCTCAAATGAAGTAAAATACCTTGGACATGTGCTGACAGACCGTCTGTCTGATGATGAGGACATTTACCGTCAGGTTTGAATGTCATATGCTCAGGCTAATATCCTTGTCCGTAAGTCTGGATTCTGTTCTGATGAAGTGAAACTGAACTTTTTTAGATCATATTGTACATCACTGTATACTGCACATTTGTGGTGCAACTTTAAAAAAGTCTTCAAAGATTGACTGTGGCTTATAATGATGCTTTAAGACTTTTGTTAAACAAGCCCAGATGGACCAGTGCAAGGGAATTGTTTGTATCTGCTCTTGTCAGCACTCTGATGGCTGTTTTAAGAAAGTTTATGTATAAATGTATTTGTCGCGTAAACGAGTCTAATAATAACATTATCTTACTGTTGACGAATTTTAAATATAGTGCAGTAAAATACTCATCTGTACTCTGGAGACATTGGTATGATTGCCTCCTGAATGTTTAGTAGACATTTATCTTTTGTTTTTATTCTTTTATGGTTTCTTGTTTTTTCTCTTTTATGTAAAGTTGGACTATGAGTCTGTATTATCAATATCTATCTATCTATCTATCTATCTATCTATCTATATTTGTTTAAAGATAGAGATAGATAGATAGATAGATAGATAGATAGATAGATAGATAGA
>JAVLVB010000091.1:1633710-1644216 GCA_032876305.1 Orestias chungarensis | reverse complement strand
ATGTGAAGTGCCTTGAGATGACACCTGTTGTAAATTGGCGCTATATAAATAAACTGATTCTTGATTCTATTATATTGACAGTACCAATATGATTTCCATTAGTGTGAACATTAAGCCCACAGAACATGCATCCAATAATATTTCCTGGGCTGTTCGGGAACAAGAGCGACCATCTATGTTAAAGAAAAACACAAGCTAGTAGGAGCGAGTGTATATATGCTGTTATAATGCTCGCATCGGCATTCAAGGACTAGGTAGAAGCTACACTGGCTAATCAGTGTTAGCTTGTGTTGTCATAACGGCAGAGCGGAGCTGCGCGGCTAACAGCAGGAAACCAACGCAGCTCAAATTAAAAATGGTTCCGTATTAATACTTACCTACAGCGAACGTTCTGGACTTTGCTTACAATTCTGTTTTTAAATAAGACTTAAAACCCGGGCAGCCGCTCCTCCTCCGACTCCTCTTTGTCGTTCCTGTCTTCCACACAGAACATCCGTCCGCTTCCTGCTGGCGTCAGTCAAGCACACCGGAGCTCCGCTGGCAGGCGGAAGTAGCTCCGCTGGCAGGCGGAAGTAGCTCCACTAGTTTGCGGAAGTAGCTCCGCTGGCAGGCGGAAGTAGCTCCACTAGTTTGCGGAAGTAGCTCCGCTGGCAGGCGGAAGTACCTCTACTAGTAGTTCAGAACGACTGACATACTTTTGTAAGCTTTTACAATTTAAGGTTCAGAGGCTGTTAGGATGGTAAAGCAAAAAACAGATGGTGGGGTGGAAAACAGGATGAACACAGGGTTAAAACAAACGAAAGAAAATCAAGTGTATGTGCATAAGTTCCAACATGACATCATGTTGGAACTTATGCTAACACAAAAAATTGTGAACGAAAGCTGCACCCAGACATCCTCAAAGGGTTATTTTCGCCATTTGCAAATTGATCCATTTGCAATACGCCTTATATACGGACACAGGAATCTAAATTTTAGCTGAACATTTAAAAGGTTCATCACCAATCACCCTACACTTGGATGCCACAGGAGGCGTAGTACAGAACATCCCTGATCAAAAGGAAAGGATTGTTTATTATGCCCTTGTTTTGCCAGGGATGGGTAAAAAAAGGCCGCCCTTGCCTGTTGCTGAGATGATCAGCAACAGTCATTCTGTACCATCTATCACTCACTGCACTGGCTAATGCAGTTCAAAAGGACATTATCCCACAACACTAAAAAACAGGTTGCACAGATAGACGGATTACAGCTGGGCTCTAATCAATAGTGTCCTACTATCATTCAATGGTGAAAACATGATTGCATATCTGTCCAGAGCATTTGAGATTGCTTCTGGTCAAATGAATCACATCCCTTCCTTCACAGTGCTGCATCTGTGCGCTGCACATATTGTAAAGGCCATCTCCCATGCATTTGGGAAAAAAACAGCAGACAGGGGCATTCAGGAATATGCAGTCTTCTGTTTTGCTACCCTTTTAAAGCAGCAGCATGGAAAAAGCCCTCAACATTTTTTATAACATGTGTATGCTGTTTGATGCAGAAGAAGGCAATGATCTTGTACATCTGACCAAGAGGTTCCTGGACAGCTGTGTTTTACACAAAGAGACAGTAAAGACTGAGGACATTGACAGTGAATTTGAAGAGGAAGAAAATGGGCGATTACCCATCTTCCAAAAGTTTTATTGCACAGTCGCCCTTTACTAATATTTTTCAAGCCAGACGGGAACAAGCAGCTTGCGACATCTGCACTGCTGACAAAACAAGATCAAAGAACCCACATCACTGCCCTGGCATAATCCATGTGCTGCTAAAAAACTACATGGGCATCTTCCCACTTTGGAGTGATGTGTTGTTAGGAGATCTATACTCAAACACAACAAAAACCTGGAAAACATAAAACCAGAGAAACCAACTGTCACGTTGAGCTCTGGTTTAATTTATTTAAGCACTGTATTCCACTAAAAGAGAGATATCTGAGACCAGCAGAGTTTGTATCAAAAATGTTCAATTCACTTCAAGGACGGTATGTGGAGCATATTGTGCAAAACAGTTTCCCAAGCAGATTCTCGAGCAGAGTTTGCCAAGTTCCTTCAAGAGTCTGGACGATGAAGAACAATGGAACAAACGAGACAGCTCTGGCAAACCAAAGTTCAAGTCTAAATACTTCAATCCCCCCAAAAACCTCCCACAAGCCACAAAGAAAACAACTCAGCCAAGGATCCAAAAGGTGGATCAACCCCGACTGTACATGGATGAACAGGTGCATTATTTTTTAATGGTGTGATGCATTAGAAGAAAAGAATGGAATGCTCTTCATTTCTATTTAAAACGAGCTGGTCACAGTAAACATCTAATGTGACTCAAAGTGAAATAATTTAAGTATTGGTATATATGTTACTGTTACAGAATGTATATGTTACTAGTTGCTTTAATTTACCATATACAATAAAAACGTTTCTACATATATTCTTTGAAGTGCTGTAGTTAAACATAAAAATGATAAGCACCTACATGCCCAAAGTCAACTTCTCTCACAGAGATAATGCCAAATTAGGATATTTAAATTGTTATTAGCAATAACTTATTTGGTTTGTTGCTGTAATTATTAGATATATTTAGCCAATTTGTTTTTATGATACTGAGCCCCATGAAATCATCCAGCAAACCAAATGGGGATCCTTCACACCCTTTTTGAGAAACACTGACCTAGCGTGATCTTCTTGTTTCTGCTGTTGTATCCCTGCTCATGCGCCTATTAATATATTTTTGGTTTGATTTGTTTGTTTTCTGCAGGTTATTGAAGGCCTACTACATATTGCTGCCCATACATACTCTGTTACTGAAAAGATATACCTGATGAACCATTATACAGCGGGGGTGATTTTGTTTGGTGACAGAACTGAGCTGTCTCGTCAGAGTCTTCCTAAGGTATTGTGTTTGTGTGTGTAGTGTGCATTTATTTTTTGTACAGGGAGCATAGAATAAGTTGGGACTCTACAAATGTTTATTAAATACCATAACTATCAAATTTGACATATTTCACAGTCACATTTTATTTGTTTAACATTGAGTGAAGTGTAACTTTCAGAAGCAGTATTTAAATCTTTTTGCTGATAGCTTTATGAATTGTTAATGTACTTAAATTTTGATTGTGTAGGTAAACTTTGACAGTTATGAGGCGCTTCTTTCATTTGTGCTTGTCAACAACAACCACTGGAAATTGCTGGTATGCTCTTTTTTAATTCCTGTTAATAAAAGATCATTAAGCTTTCAATTGTGCTTTATATTAATAACTTTACAGGTAGTAAAACAAATATTTCAAGCTAACAGTGTACTCAATTAATTTGGTCACAGTATGTTCATCCAGGGACAAGCACAGTAATTCTGATGGATCCTGCACCAAAATCAGCAGAGCTTCAGGACTCAAACACTGCAGCTATGAAAATCCAGCAAGTAATTTCTTGACATTTTTATGCAATTAAATAAGATGTTGATAACTGAAAATGTTAATACACAATGTAATATAGTAAAGCTTATTTGTTTCTACATGTTTCTAAAAATAAAAGTTTGATGTTTTGGAATCTATCCAGGGAATATTTCAAAATGAGGAGGACCCGCCACAGCAAAACAGAATGGGTGGATGTGAAATGGCGAGGGGGGGTTCTTAATCACCCCTTTCAACAGGATCGATGCAGCTGTGGTGTGGTTGTTGTTAAGGTTAGTTCAAAAGAGGTTTAACATTTGACATAACATTAAGTTGAGAAATTCGAATGATTTCACTGATTTTACAAATAACAACAAATGTATTAGGATGGGTGTGTGTATTTGTACAACCGGTTTGAAAGCGCTACTCATTTATGAAAGAGTTATTGAAATAACACATTTGTCTGAAGGTGGCAAAGGCTGTAACGGAGTCCTTCCCAAAGATGCCAAAAATAGATTTTGGCACATCAAAAAAAGATATGGCAGGTGAACTAAAAAATACTTGCCATAGAAATCCTTCAGAACTCAGGTACAACAACACTGAAGCTGACACACCACACAACATGTCCACTATGTATAGTTAACTAAGTTACTGTATAATTTCTCTTTAAGTCTTTGATGTGAAAACATCTTGCGCTATGTGCGCAGCCCAAAGGCCTCCTGGGTCTGTTCTATTAACAACAGACTGGGTAATTTATCAATCATCATTGAAAATCCGGGCAATATTCTTGCCATCTATACTAAATCAAAACTAAATTACTATATTTGCAGAGTTAAATATGTATTTTTTGTCTTAACAGATCCAGTGTGATGAGTGGGGCAGGTGTTTTCACAGATTATGCATCTCCATGGACCAGAAAGCATTCCATATTGCACATGCAGGAACCTGGAAATGTGCTGTGTGTGTCTGACACATATTATACATTAAGAGAAAAAAGACAGTTGTCTGGTAATTTCGTTAAAAACAGCCAGTATATAAAAGCTGTTACAATCAGACTAATAACAATAGTTTAACATTTTGAAAATCTATATTAATATTGAATTAAAGAAGAGTTGGACTGAAAAACCAGGACTTGTATCTTATTTGGCCTGTTCACGACATGCATCGGGCTTATTTTATGCAAATTAGTCCAGTGGTATAAAGGTTTTTGAGGAAAAACCTTGAATATGAAAATTTATATAAAATCACACAATGGATCAAATGGAAAACCAAGACTTGTGTCTTGTTAAGCTGATTCCCCTCATTAATCCATCTGATTTCCATGCAGATTAGAACAGTGGTTGAATAGTTATTGAAGAAAATAATATTATTTATGGTTATTTTGATAATGAATATTAATATAAAATCATAGAAGAGGTTAAATGGAAAACCAAGACCTGTGGCTTGTTTGTCTTCTTCCCCTCATTAATCCATCTGTTTTTTTTGCAAATGGGACAAGTGGTTCAGAAGTTATTGTAGAAAATATGTTTATTTATTGTTATTTTGATGATGAATATTAATATAAAAATCATAGAAGAGGTCAAATATAAAACCAAGACTTGTGTCCTGTTAAGATGATTCCCCACATTAATCCGGTTGATTTTTATGCATCTGGGATCAGTGGTTGAAGAGTTATTGAAGAAAATATGTTTATTTATGATTATTTTATTTATGAATATTTATACAATATCTTTGATGTATACAAGCACTTTTTTTTTAACATACCATAATGGACATTTAAACAATCAGATGCAATGGTTTACATGCTTGATTTACGAATATTTATGTTTAAGAGATAGCAGAAAATTGGTTGATGGTCCCTAACAGTCCCTCCACTGGCTCCGCTGCGAATATCTGTCGAAAATCACACCTGAAACTGATTTTACCTGAGAAAAATACTGCAGCCATTTTAGTTTTAAAACACCAAAATCTATTGCATTTATTTCCTTGTTCATAACTTTAAACTACATTTTATTTTCAACATAGTTATTATTTTATTTTATGTCTCTCCAGATGAAGTTTTTGTTTAGTTTAGAATATTAATATGAAATCATAGAAGAGGTCACATGGAAAACCAAGACTTGTATCTCGTTTAGCTTCTTCCCCACATTAATCCATCTGATTTGTATGCAGATTAGACCATTGGTTGAAGAGTTATTGAAGAAAATGTTATTATTTATGGTTATTTTGATTATGGATATTAATATGAAATCATAGAAGAGGTCAAATGGAAAACCAAGACTTGTCTCCTGTTGAACTGATTCCCCACATTAATCCAGCATATTTGTATGCATCTGGGACCAGTGGTTGAAGAGTTATTGAAGTAAATATGTTTTTTTATTGTTATTTTGAATATTAATATTAATATAAAATAATACAAGAGGTCAAATGAAAAACCAAAAATTGTGTCTCGTTGAGCTGGTTCCCCACATTAATCCATCTGATTTTTATGCAGATTAGACCAGTGGTTGAAGAGTTATTGAAGAAAATATGTTTATTTATGATTATTTTGATGATGAATATTAATATGAAATAATAGAAGAGGTCAAATGAAAAAACAAGGTTTTTGTCTTATTTGTCTGGTTCCCCACAGGCACACATTTTATTTATATGCATATGCGACTAGTGGTTCAGGAGGTATGGAAGAAAATAGTTTTATTTATGGTTATTTTGAAAATGAATATGAATATAAAATCATACAATGGGTAAAATGGAAAACCAAGACTTGTGTCTTCTTTGGGTTGTTTCCCACATGAATCCAGTCAATTTTCATGTAAGCGGGTGTATTGGTTCAAAAGTTATTGAAGAAAGTTTGTTTATTTATGAACATTTTATTTATGAATATTGATACAATACATTAGATGTACACAAGCAGTTATATTTTACCTCCCATATTGCACTTATAAGCAATCTGATCCAATGGTTTACGTGTTTGATGTGGAAAATAACATGTGGAAGGGAAATTAGTTATTTATTGGATGATAATCACAAAACATATGAAGACTTTACCAGTATAATCTAATCTTTACAAAAAGTGACGATGCAAAAAAAAAGTAAATAGTTTTGATTTATTACACAGTAAATGTATTAATAAGTTTATAAGACAACATTTAACATTACAAACGTACCCAGGGATGTATTAGTTATGATTGTTTCTACGTTAAACAATGATTGCGTTGTACTGGTTGAGATTGTCACTTTTGTTGTTTTCAATAAAGTTTGTTTAAAAAAAATGAGATTGTGACTTTTTTTGTTTTCAATAAAGTTTGTTTTTAAAAAAAATGAGATTGTCATTTTTGTTGTTTTCAATAAAGTTTGTTTAAAAAAAATGAGATTGTCACTTTTTTTGTTTTCATTAAAGTTTGTTTTAAAAAAAAATGAGATTGTCATTTTTGTTGTTTTCAATAAAGTTTGTTTAAGAAAAATGAGATGGTCAGTTTTGTTGTTTTCAATAAAGTTTGTTATTAAAAAAATGAGATTGTCACTTTTTTTGTTTTCAATAAAGTTTTTTTTTTTTTTTAAATGAGAATCTCAGTTTTGTTGTTTTCAATAAAGTTTGTTATTAAAAAAGTGAGATTGTCACTTTTTTTGTTTTCAATAAAGTTTGTTTTTAAAAGAAAGCCCTCCCGTTCAGAATACTTCCGGTGTGTTGAATGTGCTTCCGGTCTGGTCTCCTCGCTTGATAGGTTTCCCTGATAAAAACGAAGGAAGCCTCCAAAATTATGGTATGTTTTTAATGTTAGGTTCGAAAGTAAAACTCTGTTTCATGTCTTCCAATGAAATTTAAAGACGACGCGTTGCTTGAAATTATATGAAGCGATTTTTAAAAAGCGCCGCAAACATAGTAGCTAACATTAGCTGCAACAATTAGCCCGACTTTAAATGTAAGCCTTCATATTTGGCTTCATTAATTAACTTTTGACATGCAAATCCCAAACCAATTTAGAAAACTGGAGGTTGTTAATATTTCTGTTTTATTTTGTGGTCTTTTTATAGAAATAGTTTTATAGGTTGAGGACTCCTTTATTTGAACAAGTCACTTTGTGGCTTAACTAGGCTTGTAAAATGTTTCCCAAAAGTTGAACTTTTTACTTATTAAATCTTTTTATGATCAACAAACTTCAGTGCATTTTATTGGGCTGTGATTACAACCACATAGTAACACCAGCACACATTTATTCATCCAATATAAGTTCTTTCAATACAAGCAGGAATTGCCATGTGGGCAGAGGTTACGGTCTAATTGCATTTAGATTATTATATTTTTGCTGAATATGCTGCACAAATACAGAAATCTGTGTCAGTTTCCCTCCATTTCTGTTTTGTGTTTTTCTGTAACATTTAATACCAATAATGTGGCAAAAAACCTAGACAGCGTATACTATAACAATTTTCCTGCACATATTTCACATGTTTAGAGTAAATCTAGCTAGAGGCATCCCAATACGATGTATATGTCAGATATCGGTCCGTTATCAGCAAAAAAGGCTAGTATTGGATTATATCGGTTTGCATCTAAAACCTCCGATACTGGCACTCCAACACGTCCGGTGTGGTCCTGCAGATTGTGTCCAGCATGCAGAGCATAGTGTATCCCAATATATCTTAACCCCTTTCTGATATTTTACACTAAAAAAGTAATAAGTATAATTCATGCCAATATTGTATCTGATCCATATGGGTTTATACTGAGGACCGCCATATCGGTATCGTATCGGCAGTGAAAAAGTTGTATTGGGACACTTGTACATCTAACACTATCTACGACTTTCAGTCTCACACGATCCTGCTGGTGCAGCCCACTAAGAGGCCGGAGGGTCGGACATATGCCGATTATGAATCTGTCAATGAATGTATGGAAGGTAAGCTAGCGTTGGGTTGACACCATTGAAACCTTATGTTTAAAACTACTTGTACCTCTCTATATATTATGGATTTGCTGTGATACACCACATTTTAATGAAAACCTAGTTTAGTTTTACTCACCACACCCACACCTGACTACTGTCTGACCTGTACAACCACAGAATATTTACATAAACTGAAGTTAGTCTGTCTACAAATCTGTTTCCTTGGCTTTTGGACCCTTGTGAATCGCTGCAAGAGCTATTATTTATAGAAGGAGAAAAAAAATCGAACCTTTACAGACACTTCCAGGAAGTTGATTACTAAATTTAATGGACATCAATTATTTATCCAGCAAGTCATAAAAATATGAAACAATTTCTGAAGCAGTGTAAAGTGTTCAAGGTGAGCAAAAATGGCAGCCTTGGAGGAAAACCCGAAACCACTGTTGAGGAAAAAAAAACACAAACATCCATCTGAAAACGAAAGTATTGATTGTTTCCCGAGACTATTTGAAAAATATAGTTTGATCGAATGGGACAAAAGTGGAAGATTTTACGTGTTGATCCCATTACATGTTGACTAACGTTAAAATATTGTTTTAGGGGGTAAAAAGTATAATCATTCATGGTGGTAGTGTTGTGATGGCCTGCAACTACAATGCCTTCGTAGTAACTTGATAGAAATCCTGTTGGAAATTATGGAACAGAATAAACAACAGAAATAAAGATTCATAGCACGCATCTGGATCTGTCAAGAGAACGAAGGATGGCCTAGTCAAAACCTGGGACGAATCTGTGATCATTGCATTTTAAGACATTTTCACGAATGCCTGGAGAATTATTCCTATTTAACTTGTATAATGTTGCTTGTATTTCTGCAGAGCTCTAATCCGCTGCATCTTTGTCTCCTCCAGGGGTTTGTAAGATGTACGAGGAACATTTAAAGCGAATGAACCCCAACAGTCCATCGATAACGTACGACATCAGCCAGCTGTTCGACTTCATCGACGACCTTGCAGACCTCAGCTGTCTGGTGTAAGTTGAGCTCCAAACTAAACAGACTGGGAATCAACGTTGAACGAGTCACTCTAATAGTTCTTTGGAAACTTTACGTTGTCTCCTTCAGCTTCAAACTAAAACGCGGCGCATTGTGACTTAACAGGATGAAGTGCGTTTGGGAATTGGAGGGAAAGGATATGTGACTTTCAAAATCGTGTACAAATGCAAGTATATAATACATTTAATCTGTTTAGCGCAAGTCAAAGAGAAGATTGGTCAACAAGCAACTTTGTTAAAAGCAAGAAAATTAGGGGGTCGGGATAAAGCTCCAGGGATGTTTTACAGGAGAGATGGGTTAAATAAAAACTATATCCTGAAATTTGAACTTCTATAAATTTTGCGAAAAAAGTTCTGCTTAAGCGAACTTCCTCTGCGTCTTATTTATTACAGCTATGAGTATCTGATTTATCAGATACTTTGCCGGGTTGATTCAATCTTATCTGTTTTTTATGCAACGTTTTGAAAGTTCGCTCGAACTTTCCAAAACCATTGGATGGAGACGTAGCTACAGTATGACGTTGAGAAATGTTGGATTATCTGTTATTTATGATTCTTGGAAGTTGACAGAAAAGAGGAAAGATAATATAAACCAAAATAAACTGCTAGACACACTTGAACTGTTTGCTTCTTATGTTGCTTAGGGAAACCTTGGAGTATTTAGAGAGATAATTTATTGCTTATTTAAAGACATTTTGCATTGTAAGCTTCCTATAAGTTAACTCCCAGCAGTGAGTTAACCGGAGTGGATGATGGTTTAGACACATCCTCTCTTGTGTTACATCATGGGAAATGGAAAAGAAATCCAGGTAAATATCGGGAAGGTTATCTGGACCTCCACAAGTCTAGTTTATTGCTGCATGCACGTTTCAGATACCTTAAGTTGTGTCATTCAACTGTTCGGGAATTAAAGGGTTAAAGCAGACGAGTTTCCCCTTCACATTAGAGATGCGTTAACGTCGATATTGGCAGATGTTTTTTAAACTATTCAGTTTCCGTCCAATGAGTAAAACTGAGCCGATATCAACATATTTTGTTCCTGTGGGAGTGGATTGGTCCCCTGGTGTGTGAAGCTGATAGTAATGCTTTAGATGCCAAGATCATGGGGGGGGGGGGGTTTCAGGGTCTATAAAAGGATGA
>JAVLVB010000091.1:1605022-1631284 GCA_032876305.1 Orestias chungarensis | reverse complement strand
AAAAACATTTTTGCTTTTTGTCTAAAAAACTTATTTGCTTTATGTCTAAAAAAACATTTTTGCTTTTTGTCTAAAAAAGATTTTTGCTTTATGTCTAAAAAACATTTTTGCTTTATGTCTAAAAAACATTTTTGCTTTATGTCTAAAAAAACATTTTTGCTTTTTGTCTAAAAAAGATTTTTGCTTTATGTCTAAAAAAACATTTTTGCTTTATGTCTAAAAAACATTTTTGCTTTATGTCTAAAAAAACATTTTTGCTTTATGTCTAAAAAACATTTTTGCTTTATGTCTAAAAAAACATTTTTGCTTTTTGTCTAAAAAAGATTTTTGCTTTATGTCTAAAAAACATTTTTGCTTTATGTCTAAAAAACATTTTTGCTTTATGTCTAAAAAAACATTTTTGCTTTATGTCTAAAAAAACATTTTTGCTTTATGTCTAAAAAAACATTTTTCTAAAATCTATGTTTAAATTTCAGCTGTGAAGGTATGAAACGAGCATGCATCACCATCAGAAGCAGATTTAGCTCTATAGGTATTGGCCCCTGTTGCCCCCCCCCCCCCTAAATGTGGAGGATGAGGGGATGGACGGAGGTGTCCAGCTAATGATCCAGCATCCTGGTTACTGGTTGCCTTCCCCGCAGACTCCAGCCTCAGTGAGCCAGACGGATCCAGTGAAGGAACGCGGCAGCGCGGCCGCCTGATGGCGCGCAGGAGGCGGCCGCGCTCCTCCCGCAGCCGCGCTGCTGAAGCTGGGTCTTCTCTTCTTCCTCCTCCTCATGTGTGCTTCCCCCCTCCCTCCGCCACCTTTGTGCTGTGTGCGCGGTGTGTTTTCTCACACCCACTCCGGCGCCCCTACCACACCCCTCCCTCCTCCTTCTTCCCACCCTGTCCTCCCCACTCCTCCTCCTCCTCTTCCTCCCCCCCTCTCCTGCTTTTAGCATCTGAAAAGACCACTGAGTGAGAATCGATGGCGCAGAGGCCCGGCTTGACGGGACAATAAACCACAAAGGGGTGAGGGATGTTCTCTTTTCTCTCTCTCCTCCTCTCTCTTCCTCGCATCTTCCTCTCTTGGTTTATTTGATCATTTATTTATTTTTAATTGCGGGATTTACTCCCTCCTCTCTCCTATCCCCACCCACCCACCCACCCCATCATCACCCACCCAAACCAAAGCAAACGCGTTAATAGGGGAATCGCTGCAGGCAGACTGGTGGGGCAAGACGTGGGATTTTCACACAGGGAACCTTTTGTTACCGCGGGGATCCCGATCAACTGAGGGACCATGGAGACAGCGCGGCTCGGACATTCATTTGACGTGACCCCCACCACCGCCTCCTCCACCTCCATCACATCACCTTACGTAACCTAGAAGCGCGGACGCGGGTCGGGTTCTGGCCGGAGGACGCAGCCGCAGCTGCGGGCTGCAGGCGCGCTGATGCGGCTGCGATGTAAACGTAGAGTCGGTGGAGATGATTTAGGCAGTGAGTGATGTGAGATGCGACTGGCTCAGACTGCTCAGATCTTTGTTGTTGTTGTTGTATTTTGGTGTATTTGTCTCTCCTCCTCAGCCATGAGGAGAGGACGAGTCCCATCCGCGCCGCAGCTGAGCCGCTCGGCTCTGCCACAACAATAGCTGCCCTCCCTCCTCCCCTCCCACCAGCTCGAACATGATGCTATCTATGATATGAAATGATATCTGATGAATCATCCGCTGGTCCTGATGTGATGCTGGTGTGTTTGTGGTAACCTGGAGTGACCTGACTGACATCATGTGCTGTTTCTGTGCCCCCCACCCCCCCACTACCCTCCCCATGCAGCGATGCTCCAGCGGAGAGACGTCCGGGCTCCCACCCGCCGCCCTGGCCTCGAACACAGCCGCCAACAAACGCTGAAGAGCGGCCTCGGCTTCCCATGAAGCCCCCCACCTGGACTCTCCGCTCTGCATGGGGCCTCTGGCATGGAAAGTATGTTCACGTTTGTTTTGTTTATCATGAAATGATCAAATCACTTCCTCTCTTTCTTTAACCCTTTGATTGACCTGCTTTAAACTTATATGATCACACGTAATTTAAACCATAAACAACAATGCAGATTCCTCAGTTACAGTAAAATGTATAACTGCATCTTATTGGGATTTGATGCAACAGAGACAAAGTAGCACTTAATTGTTAGTTTCATTGTATTCAGTACAGATTAGAGAACCATCCCTACATACATTTGGAAGAGTACACATACAGCTGTTGTGCATGTCAACCTTTCTTTAAATTGGGTTTATCCCTGGAGTTTGACTGGCCATTCTGACACAGGGCTGTGCTCTGATTTCAGCCCAAGACGGAGCTGAATTTTAGTTTTTCCTGAAGCCTTTATTTATCTGATTTCTTTTTTAATATAAACTTGTGTCAGAAACTACTCTACTTTCCTCCCACAGCCTGACTGCACCATCCCCATGTTTTACAGTGGGGATCACATGTTTGGTTGATGTGCAATGGTGGCTTTCCCTCACAAGTAATGTTCTGCATGTAGTCCAATGTTAGTTAGTTGTCCAATGTCATTTGAGCAGAGCTCATTATTCATAAATGGCTTCTAAAAAAAACATCATCATGAATGGCAAGTTTGTGGAGCCCCATAGTTTTCTTGTTGGCAGTTGCTTCCACCTGGGCTGGATCTTTGGAGCTCCTCTGCGGCCTGTTTGATTTGTTTGTTGAGCTTCATGTTCACTGATGTTCTCTAGAAAACTTTTTAAGTTTTCACAGAACAGCCAGATTTGATTTAATTTTATTAGATTTGCCGATTTGGCTTCTGGACGTAATTAGCTTCACCAGTAAAATGAAGGGCGACTAAATACACGCCAAACCTTTCTAATTTTTACATGTAAAATCCGTGAAGTACATTTTCTTTCTGTTTGCCCCCAATAAAAAAAACAAAAAACTGTTTTCACTCCCTTTCTCTTCACTTCTGCAAATCATTTTATGCAATACAAATGATGACAGACACTTACATTTTTATTATTTTTAATTTAAGGTCGAAGGCTAATCTGACTTCAGTTTAGACATTTAATTAAAAGTATTAAAGTAACAAGTTAATGTTAACAACATAAATGTATGTTGCTATGATAAAAAACAAAACAATAGAAGCCTCAATCCACTATTAACCTTCAAGTAAAAGTGTTTGGTTGGGATTTTTATGTCAACACTTACTGAGGCTACATGATTTATGTGCATCATTCTGTAGAGTAAACCCAGTGACCTCTTCGGCTCTTTGAGTTTTGAAGCCTTAGCTTTTCTGCCATCTTATTCTATTTTCTTGTTTCTTTGTTTGTTGTTGTTTTTTTTAATATATTCCACCCTTTCCATTTTTGCTCTTTATATGGCTTTTATGAATTGAATCGTGAGCAGTAAATCTGGCTGTTTTACAAAAGGATTAGTTTTTTGTTTTAAAACAGTTTCCCTTCATGTCAAAAACGAAAACCAATTTCTACCAGATATTTAACGTAAAAAAGGTGATTGAACGTCAACTCTGTATTTCGTAGACCACAGCACCGTGAGAATAAGCTCTGTCAGGCTGGTGTGGATTGACTGTAAACAGTCCTTTTTAAGTCCTGCCACAGGTTTTCTCAGCCATTGAGGTCTGCGCTTCGCCGCTCCAGAACATCCAACCTGTTGTCTTCAGATAATTCTGTAGCGCCTTAGCTGGATGCTTCTGGTGCTCGTCTTATGACCTGAAGCCATAGTTCTCTTGGAGATTGAAACAAATCATCCTACAGGATTTCCCTGTATATTTCTGCATTCATTTTACCTTCTTCCTTTACATCCTACCAGAGCCTGCTGCTCAGAGTTTGGTGTTTGGTGTTGGCCAGACATTATATATTTTTTGGATGGCTAAAACGTTGGACCATGGAGTCTTCTACATGCCTTTAGGCAAACCCTAGTCAAGCATTGAAGTGAGTTTTCTTTAACAGTGGGTTACCCATAAGCTTTTGACTGGTGAAGAACCAGAGCAACCGTTCTTGTCTGCAGAGTGTCTCAGCAAACTGAGCGGCCAAAGCCTGTAACCTCTTTAGCGCAGTCCACTTCTCAATAACATCTTCTCTTGTTTGGTTGGAGTGTTATTTTTCTTCGTGCTGTATTGGTGACCAGAAAATTTAGTTTACCTTCCAAACACGTGTCTTTTAAACCAAAACACCTGAGGCACACACACTGTACTGTGGTGAGTCCCAATCCACTCATCATAAGAAAGACTTCAACCGATAGGCTGAACCTCTGAAATTAGCGCAGTCACATGAAAATATATTCAAACACCTTTGTAGAAATCATTTTGGGGGGTTTTGTACAAAAAAAATAAAATCAAAATCAAAAAGCAAGATTTTTTTTTTTTGATCAGCACTGTTTTTGTAAAAGCAATAAAAAAGGTTCAAACTTTCAAGAGGATGTATTTTCTTGTATGTGGACATGACGTTGCTTCCTGAGATGTTTCGGCCCACCTCTTGTTCTCCGACTGGTTCTATTTAAGTAACGTCTTCGTCCTCTTGGTCGGGCAGTAATCAGGCCTGGGCGTGTCTAGTTCAATTAAATCAAAAAATGTAATTAGTGACGGTTTAATAATGATTTACTAAGACGGTTTTACCTTTACACGCCAAGCCAGCTTTAGACTCTTTAAAAATTTGATCATAAGATATGTATGTTTTTAAATATATTTTGTCAGATCTTCTTTGTCTAATATTAAAACAGTTTAATGGTGTGAAACATTTCCTTGTTACAAAAAGAACTAACAAGAGAAAACAGAAAATGAAGAGAGGAGAGTGAGGGTTGTTCTTTTCCTCAATTCTGCATCTTGTTTTCACTGATGAGGCTTTTTGCCTTATGTGTTGCCATAAAAAGGAAGCAATTCCAAGCTGAGGATGTTCTGTGCCAGTAGAAAATGGGTTTCTGAGGTTAACCAAATTAAATTGACAATTACCCAAGAAGCAGCAGGCTGGGCATTTTAGAGATGAACTGCGTAATCATCAGCATCCGCTTGGCTCAAATGCATTTTCCATCAGGGGAACTTTGGGAACGTTCTTAGAACATAATGAAGTAATATAATTGATATTTTCTCCATGTTTCTCTCAGCTGACATGGAGGATGAAGATGGGACTTGTCTACTTGATGTCTTGTGGTAAGTTTCTGATTTGTGCCTATGTTCACTTATCATTAAAGAAAGCCATTCTGATGTGAGGAAAGACACAAATATGAAACTGCTAGACGGAGATTCACGTGACAACCAACTCTCGGATATATAACGAAAGTCGCATTTTTGCAACAAGCGTCCACGTGGATTTCATGGATGTGTTCCTCTTCTGTCGTTGCAGTGACCCCCAGGCCCTGAACGACTTCCTTCATGGCACCAGTGAGGTAAAAGTATTCACACTGCTTGAATCTTTCACATTAAAATCATCAACAGAACGTAGTGCACTGTGGGAAAGTTTTTTTGTTTTTTTTTACAAAACATGTATCAGAGAGTGTGTCACACACACTCAATCCAGCCAAACTGACTCATTGTTATCCCACCAGCTGCAGACTGAAGACCTGCTCATTAGCTCCTCCTCTGGGGAGCCCTCCCTCTTCACAGATGCCCCGGTGAGTGTCTGCATGCGCAGCCAGCAGCAGCATCACAACAACCACCGTTTAACACCCCCACCCCAGGAGATTGCTGCTTTTCTCTCCATTTTGTGCCTCCTGTTAATGCTGACTAATAACGCAGTATCCCCCACCCCCTTTTTTTTGTCCCCTGCCTCCTCTGTTGTCTGCGTGTCTCCATCTCTCTTCCTCACTCTCCCGCTGTTTGTTCCCCCAGAGTCCCGTCTCGCTGCTGGGAGACAGCAGGGATGGCACCGATTTGTCCTTCTTGGAGGAGGCTCTCCTGTCGTCTCCGGAGGCAGGAGAAGATCCAGAGGCCGCGCAGCCGCTTGTGGAGGCTGGATGCGAGGCGAAGAAGGAGGAAATGGGGGAGGCGGAGATTGCCTGTGATATCCTCCAGCAGAGTCTGCAGGAGGCGGACATCACTGAGCAGACCATGGCCCTGGAAGCGGGACTGGCACAGACAGGAGACAGTTTGTCCTTGTATCCCCCCACTCCTCTCCTCTCTCCACCTACTGTGCCATTCATTACCAAGTCCGTTACCTTGCCCGTTGCTTCAGCGCTACCCAGAGACACCCAGGCAGCAGTGGAGCCCCCCCAGCCCTCCCTGCTGGCTGTTGGACCAGGTTGCCCATCTCTAAAACCTCAGCTGATGGGAATCCTGCCTGGAAATGTGTTTCCTGCTCCATCTCCGGAAAACTCCTTCTCCCTGAGTCCTGCTACAGGCTCAAGCATGATCATCCACAAGGCTGTGCACAGCGTCAGCACCCGGCCCCTCATCAACCCGCCTCTTAGAGCTGCAGCGGCGCCGGCGCCAGGCATCGTCCTGCAGCGCGCCCCTCTCCCCATCCAGCCCAAGCTGCCCATCAGCATTCAGCCCAGGCTGGTTCAGATAAGCCCCAAGCCCTTAGGGCAGAAAGCCACTTCTGGCCTCACATTTGTCCCAGCGACTGCCGCGTCCAACATTTTACTGTCCCAAGCTCCAGGCCAAAAGACTGTAGCTCGACAGGCGCAGCCAGCCCAGCAGCTCTCAAAACCAGTCAGCCTGCAGCTGGTCAACCAGGGGGGCTCTTTTGTGCTCCAGCCTCAGGGACTCTTCCAAGGTCAGAACCAGTTTCTTCTTCCGGGCCAGTGTCCCGTTACCATCTCCCAGCCTGCCAGAGCCGTACAACCTCTTGTAACCCACAGTCATCAAGGCCCATCTGTTCACAGTGTTGCTGCCCCCACTGGCCAGCTTGTGGACGGTTCTCAGATCCTTACCGTACCCCAAAGACAGCTGAATTTCAGCCCAGTCTTCACCACTCCTACAGGGCAGCTAGCTCTCCGCCAGGCCACCGTGCTTTCAGGATCCCTGCACCTACAGCCGGCCCCCGCCACTGTCTTCCAGATGCCAGCACAGCTGGCTGGAGCTTACGCTACAGGAGGGCAGGGCCAACAAGCTACGCTGGTTCACAGCCCTGCTCTTGGAAACCACATCACCTTGATCAACAGTTCAGGGGTGCTTCCCCAGGATCTGACTTCCATCTCTATCGTCAACGGCCCCTCGGTTGTTCAAGGGCTGCCGTTTGCTGCCCAGGCCGCGGCTCCTCAGGCAGGAGTACCAGAAGGACAGCTGAGCCTCCAGCGGGCCTCTGTGGTGCTGCTGCCTGAGAGGCCTGTTCAGGAGGAGAGGAGCGGCACAGAGGATGCTTTCCAACAGCTGCAACAGGTTAGCTCCTACTGCTTTGAAGAGAAACACGAGGACTGTAGAGTGTTTTGGTTTATCTGCCTTACAGCCAGACTAAAAGTTTGTAAGTAAAGTGAAAAAGTAGTTGTATCATTTTGTTCAGCACCATATGAAATGTTTCATGCAAATTCTGTCATGTTAAAGACACAAACCTCAACCGACTTTCTTGGGACGAGGTAGTGCATGATTGTGATGTGCACAAAATAACCAAAAAACAATCTTGTTAAAAAGGTTTTTACAACGTGTTCCTCTCAGTGTTAAGTCTCTTGCCTCCCATCAGTTCCAACCAGTTTCCCTGTCCCTGCTGTTGGAGCCGCAGTAGTGAATACTCGTGGTCTACCAATTTCAAACGAAGCTTTGAACGAGGCCTCAAAGCTTTATCCCTGCCTTAATTACTTTTGCTTTCTGTGTTTACTATGTTTTCCATCAATAACAGTGATGGTCACGCTTGATTTTATCCAGCTGTATCGAAATGACCACTGGATACAAAGAGGGTGAATGTGGTAGATGATGCACAAAAGTTGTTTCTTTAATGCTGCTGCGATATTTAGCCAGTGGGCAAGAGCCGCAGGTGGGTAAAAGCTCATCCTCGACATAAAGGGACGCACGATGTATCAGATGCAGTTATCAACAGCAGATGCAATATTAATATCGGTAACGAGTATCGTCCAGTTTTCTTAACGGTGCATCCCCACAAATGACTAAATGTTATGGATTAGAGAGAGGGAAGACGAAGGGAAGATGAACATATATCGCACCTGATATTGCCATCGCCAAATTTACCACATTATTACTAAACGTCATGCATCCCTACTGGGTACTCATATTGTGTATCAGTGGCTAATAAGGATCGTATGGCCAGAGAATATGGTGTGAAAGTTACTTCTACTATTAGTTTCAGGTTTCTTAGTAGTCAGGAGTAGAGTAAGCAACGGAAATATTGATCTTTTTAAAACGGATTTAGTTTAGACATTGAAATCAAAGGTGGAAAATTGTGGCCAGAATCCATATATATGTGTGTACAGGACTATGTGTTTAAAAACAGGGATAATAAAACAGCTTTCAAGCAAACGTGTGATGATCTTGGCCTCTTTTGTTGCCACATTCCTGCCTCTTCTTCTGTATACTCAATTACTGAACTGTGGTCTCCCTTTCTGCAGCCGTTCGGACACGTCGTCCAGCATGTTTCAGTTCACCCCAACTCCTCGGGGCTGCAGGTCTCTCCTCCCCCTGTGGTTGCGGTTTTGCAGCCCTCTTCGGAGCCTCCTCCCGTTCCTGAAACAGCCGTGGAGATGCCCAAACTCCTGGTTCCCCCAGCAGAGGTGACCCACTCCATAACTCAGAGTCAGGCCTTTATGCAACACATGCCACAGGTCAGTAGGTGTGACGTCCTCTGCAGGCCGCTAAAAGCTCATCCTGGACATAAAGGAATGCACAATATATCAGTACAGTGCATATCAAGCAATATTTGCCTTTTTTCTAGTTATATGAATTTCCAACGACGAGGGAAAATAATGCATCCTCAACCTCTCGATTAGAGGTGATTTCCATAAAGCTGAATAAAATCCATGTGCCTGATTCTGTGTGACAGTCCAGCACACAGAAGCTAAAACCCATTCATTTAAAAATATAAAATAACCCCAGCTGCTGGTCATTTGAGGCAAAACTAAGCTAACTATTCTAAATTGATTTTAAGTCTTGACTTTGACTAGGCCGGGAGTCTGCAACCTTTGCAATCCAAAAAGCCATTTTTCCATTAAGTTTAGCTAAATGTTACCTATTTGGAGCCAAAACACTGAATACAGCTTGTTACCATGTGCTATGATTTTCTAAAAGAAACACAGTTTTATTCCATTTTTTTCTAGGTTTCTAAATAAAGAGAACAACACAAATTTTTGTAAAAAAAAAAAGGAAGGTTACTGTTCGGTTCGATGGGATTTTGAAATTGATGGTAAACTGTGTTAAGAACGCACAGGTTTTTTCACCTAATTAAAGAAATATAGATAAATGTGTCTCTAGATTTGTATACCGCATGTATTGAAGCCCACATTTCGTTTTTAATCTGATGTAACATTCCCATATGAAATGTGTCTTTATTAACCTTAAACCTTAAAATCAACAGAGAATGGTTTAAAAAATCTATATAATATATAATATATAACTTCACAATAATTTCATTTATTGACAAATTTCCTTTTAATAGCATTCTATTCAGTTAAATGCATCTAGCTAAAACATAACAGTGGGACATTTGCTTTCATATCATCTGAGGAATTTATAGTAATTATTAATTAAAAAATGAAAAAGTGCTAAAATTGTCATTTTTCAAAGATCTATATCATAAGACAACATTTATTTCAAGTTTTCAAGAGGCAATCTGAAAACTTAGAAGAGCCAATATTGCGGCTCCTACGCTGTGGGGTGCAGAACTCTGGACTAGGCCTTTCTAACATGAATTTGCTTTGATAATAACTATTCTATTGAAGGTCGTGCTTCGTTTTAAGTTGCTTTATGTGGCTGAACCGTGGTCTGGGTCTTACTGTATCACAGACAGCAACAGTTTTGTTTTGTTATGCCCCGGGATGGACTTCTACTTAGCCAAATCAGCAAATGTTTAGTTTGTAACCTTGAGAAACGTTGGAAATGCAACACCAAATACTACGCCTGCCCACTTTTGTGAAAACATTTTAAATGAAAAGGAATCTGTGTTGCTAAATTATAAAACGGGAGTATAAGATATTTTTCTGCGGAGGTTATTTGATCATATGTAATAATTAAGTGTTTGATTAGCTAAATTAATCGAGCTGTAAATTCTCTCGGTGTCTGATTTTAGAAGTTGGCTGTAATCTGCTTTTCTCCACCCACAGCAGGAAGCACTCAGTTCTCCCATCCCGTCTGAATTATTGGTTGGAGGCCTGCCAGTGGTACCGATTGAGCCCCTCACCTCCCCGGCAGGCAGCGACAGAGAGCGCCGACCTCAGAGCGGCGCTGTGTCAGAACAGGACGCTCGCGTGATCCCAGGGCAGCGTTGTGACGTCTCCCCGCATCCCTCAGAACCCGACGACACACCGATGGTCTGCTCCCCGCCTCTGGTTCAGGACACTGTGAGACCGTCAACAACCTTCTCGCCTCCAGCTGGGCCTCCGATTTTGGCCTCTCAGTCCCACAATGAGACCCAAGTCCAGTACCAAGTCCCCCGCCAGCACCATGTCCCACAGAGCTTGTTTGCTGAGACCCAGGCGAACGCTCAGTCATGTGTTTCCCAGCCTCCTGGACAGGTGCAGCTGTCTGTTTCCCAGCCTCCGTCTGCGAGCTGCACTCCAGCCCGCCGCAGCCCGTCCCCTCTGCACGTCAGCGTCTCGGTGCCTCAGCAGCAGGCTGCTCACACAGCTGCGGCTGCTCTTCTCTCTGAAGAGGGAGACGACTCTGCTGTCCAACAGCACACGCAAAACAGTGAGTTAAAGCATGGAACAAAACACGCTCAGAACTAGTACGATGCTCTCCCCCCATAGTAGCTCCACTGTTTTAATCTCCGTCGTCGTGTCGTTTATCAGAGCCCACAGCTGCCTTGGAGAGTAAGACCTTTGCTCTCAATGTGCATCCATCCTCTCCCGCAGATCAGGGGGTTCTAGTTCTGGAGCCCTCGATTCAGTGTGGCCCCTTCCACGCGAGCCAGCAGGTACAGGTGGCGCACCTTATACAAAACGGTGTTCAGCAAACTCTTCATCAGTCCATATAAAATACACGCTTGAGTCCATGATTTTAATGAATAATGTGTCCATCAGCTGGCGAGTAATCTGGAACCGCAGAGAGTGGAAAGGCTCACACCAGCAATGCGCAGACACAGGTGAGACTTTCCTACACGTTTCCTCGACTTGTAATTAATAATGAGGTTTTATCTCTGACATTTCTGAATCTCTCGCTGGTTTGTCCACCAAACACAGCGGTGCAAGTGCAGAATTTAACTGAATGAGTCTGAGTTTCCTTTAGCGGTCACCTAAATAGCCAACGGAGTCGACTTGTGTGATTGAGTCATAATCGTGCAACCCAATGAACAGAGCAGGCAGGCAGGTTAAAACTGTGCTAAAGTTTAAAGCATGGTCGATATCCCAAGCATTGAAGATGCCACCCAACTCTGCTCAGTTGATTAAAAAAACTGCTTTGTTAATGGAAAAACCGCCAACCAACCAAGGAATTGCAGTCCACTTAAACTGAGAAGCAACTCAAACCAGAGTTACTAATTAGATCAGGTGTGCAGCACGAGCTACAAACCAGTTAGCACTATTTCTCAATATTATATATAGTTTCCTTTACTTTTGACATCCTGAATGTTAAACTACACACCTACCTGTACTGACATTAATGCAACTCTATTGTGCATCCCCTAAATTAGATTATGGCATATGAATGCATAAATATGGACAAAGTCCTGTGTTCAGTCCAATTAGTCGATTTAAAAGGGCATAAGCAAAGAAATAATAAAAAATAGCAACAGACTTTCTTCTGTAATGGTGTTAGTCTGCTCCTACCAGCTTCATTTGTCCTTCCACGCGTCTCATGCATGCTGACGCTTTTACTCAGATTCCAGCAGCAGCTTTGTTTGGACCATGCAGCTGTGCAGAACCCGTCGACGCCGCCGGCTTTCGCCTCTCTGAAAGACGCTGTCAGACACCTGCTGCCATACCACACCTGTGCCGGTCACCTGCCCACTCAAGAGGACTTCAATTTAGGTTCATTTGCATCGGTTGTCGCTTTAGAATATGAAACCTTTTACCACTTTGTGCATAATTTCATTCAATTTCCTAGTTCTTTAGTCATTTCAGGAAAATACGGAAGAGTCTATGTCTTTTCTGGAAATGCCATGTCTGTCTCTTTTAACAGTGGACCAGGAGTTTGACGCCGTGTCTGGTTTGCTTCGAAAACGCACCAAGGACATGGTCAACAAATACAGGCAGCTACTTGTCAAGGAAAGCCAGGTGGGTTTATGATTAGCATATCTGATTAGCATGACTTCAGAACGATTATAGGGTTTATATGTCCCTCATCTCTCCTAGAAGATTGCATATTTCTGGCTTATAACTAGTGATGAATGAAGTAGAGGGTGATTGTACCGTGTAATGGGCCAGTCAAACTTCAGACCTATATTAAAATAGCTGCAATCTGTGGCAAGGCGGACAGTTTTTGAAGTCACTCTTCGTAAACGTGCATCTCCTTGCACATTTGGGAAAGTAAATGCGCAATAAGATCCTGTAACGCCAGCAAAGGTACAATTGTACAAATGTACACCGCTGTTTACATCTGTCCCGTAAAATGAAATAGTGTACACACTTTTGCAAAGCGGTTACCATGTTTAGCGTTACTCGCGTCCTGAGAGTTGAGACTAACTGAGAACACACGAGTTCCGCTTCACGATTCGCACGACCGACGACGATTGAACTGGTTTCCACAGCAGCAGAGTCCGTCGGCAGAGATGGTGATGCTGGAGCGTCTCTTCCTCCAGGCCGAGAGGTACACCTTAGCTGAGGAGAGACGGCGGGCTCGCAAAGATCCAGGTCAGTGTCCAAGGAATCTGCCATGGGGTAAAAAACAAATAAAAAAATCTAGTTTTCAATCCTGTGCTAGAACATTTAGATTTGTTAGACAATCAAGGTGGTACCTCAGGGCACTGCGCTTAACCTCCCTATTTGCTCTCAGATGCTAATTAGTGATTAAGATGTGTAAGTGAGGAGCAGGGGTGAGCTGCATGGGCTGCATGATGATAGAAAATTACATTTGAGAAGTTCAGTGCAAATTAAAACTGGTTTTATGCTAATTAAGAAGCTAAAATAATGAAGAATGCTTGATGGCTGTTAAATGTCAGTTCTGGCTGCTGCTGGACTCTGGAGCTTTTGAAAGCATATTATTATTGTAAATCTAAAAACTCCTAATCCTAATATTTTCATGTATTATATGACATTTATCATTGCAGAGCTCTAAATTAATAAGTATTCATATTTGAGCGTCTGTACAGTGAAATAATGTTGTGATAAAACACAACATCGTAGGTATTGCAAACCACTAACATGTTAGATCAAACATTTTTTTTAGGCAGCAGCAGAGTGTTTCCTTGCCCCCCCTGAAGCAAACTGCCCCCACAGTATGATGCTGCCACCACCATACGTCACAGTGGGAACTGTGATGTTTTTAATAAATAATTGTCTAGTCAATATATTCCAGTAAAAGAAACTCAGGTTGGTGTTTGGTTTGTCAATATGTAAACATGTTCAAGGGTTCAGCACCAATCAGGCACTCGAGGAAACGCGCCGTTAACCCTGGACAGGTTGCACGTGGCAACAAAGAGACACACATGACAAACAACAATGCATACGCAGTTGTACCTAAAGCTAACTTAGTCCTGCAGGATTTAGGGCGTTTCAATGAATTAATACAACTGATGATGTCAGATAAACAACAGCCTGTTAATCAGCCATCAGAGAACTCTTGGTTGCTAAAGTGCAGAAACCTCTAAAAAGGCAGGGCGTGTGCCTTGAGAAACGTAATTTGGAAACACAAAGCGGGCCTTGAACTCACCAGTTAAAAGTCGAACTCCCGAGCCACCTTCGCCTAAGACCAAGACTTTTGGTAGACAAGACAGGAATGGGACAAAAAACCATGTACAGGAGGCCAAATGCAAGACTTTTGTGAGGTAAGACAACAAGAAGCCCAGGAAGCAGGACTAAGACCAGACTTTTGTGAGGCAGGATAGACACAAGACGAAGAAGCAGGACTAAGACAAGACTTTGGGGAGGCAAGACAACGAGAAGACCAAGACTCAAGACCAAGACAAGACTTAGGGGAGGCGAGACTGAAGAGACCAACAATACAATGTAAAAACCAAGACCAAGACAAATGGAAGGGAAACCAAGACTGAATCACAATACATTTGCTTGTGGGCCCTCATCAGCACCTCCAGATTAACCTTCTCAGTTAGTTGGACAGAAAACACATTTTGGGAAAACCAAATTTGTATGTGTATTTAGAACCTTGACTAAAGAAAACTTGTTTAAAGAAAAGCTGAGTAACTAGTTACCAGTTATACAGACTAACCAGAAAACTCTAAATAGCTCATAGGTCCAGCTAAATGTTTAGTGACTGTATTAGTTGTACAGTGAGCAGAGGTGGAGAACAAGCGCATTTAACTTTTCTTCTTGTGTTATAAAAAAGCATCGTAAGCAGCGTAAATATTTTTAATATACTTAAAAATATTTCTCCTTCCTATTTTGTCCTTCTCTGCACATAGAGGGACAGGAAGCAGTATTGCCCTTTTTTAAGTAAAAAGTATTTTTTGGTTGCATTTGGTTGCAGCCAGTTTTACATGAAAACTAACTAATCAACCACATTGTTCAATCACTCCATTTTTCTTACTTCTAGAAACTTTTATGACTGCTTTGGTGATGCCAGCGTCTTCCCCTCCCAGTGCCAATTCCTCTGGCCTCTCTCACAAACACTCTTCTAGCAGCCCCTCCTCACCACCAGCCTGGGCACGACTGACCGAAAGACCCCCAGGACTGAAGACCTACCGTTCCAGCTCGCGTGGAGCTCTAAAACTCACCATCAAGCAGGAGTCGGGCTCTCGCAAAGTGATTCACAACTCAGCCTGTGATCCGCGACTAAAGAGGGACCACACGGGGAAGCTGACCAACGGTGGCGGAGGTGGAAATGAACGTCTCCCCCAGGCCACCAACGGCGCTTCTCGACGTTCCCAATATGGAGAGGAAATGTCTGATGGGGTTCTTTGCTGTAACACTGCAGAGCAGGTCCCGCAGACCGCGCCCGGTTGCCAAACGAAGCCTCCCGTTGGCCCTCCTATGACAGAACCGGAGGATGTTTGCTTTGAGGTTGCCACAAGAGACATCGGCACCCCAAAGCTGAAGTGCTACAGACCGGATGTGTCCCCTCAGCCCGAGCAGCGCTTCAGCCCCGCATCCCTGCCTTTCCAAGAGGACAACATCCTCAGCGAACATTTACAGAGTGCCATAGACAGCATACTGGAGCTCCAGCGCCTGCAGGGCCCCTCCGTGGCCCCCGGCAGGACGGCATCAGGCCCTTCACTGGACCAGCCTGTCACCAGCATCCTGGAGGGACACCTGTGAGGTAACCCAACAGGGGTCAAGATGTTGCTTGAACTGATTGCGTGAAGGGAAGAAAACAATGAATAGGCACTATAAAACGATGCATACCAGACGACAGCACTATCTATAGTTCCATAGATGTTAGATACTTCAGTTTTGTACGTACGTTTGTGGGGCGAGAAAAAAATATTCTATTTGAATAGGAGCTATATTGTTTCAGTGGTAGTTAAGTCCTTCAGAGGTTTACGACACTGGTGTAACCGTCATCAGCATATAGTATATAAGTAATAGTGAGGCTAATAAAACACGGAGTTAGACTGAGATTATTCAATAGTTTTTTATAAGATTTCTTTGAAAATTGTGAAGCTCTGTTTTAATTTATTAGATTTTTTTTTTCTGCATAGTGCCAATCTTCCAGGGTATTTATTTTGATACTTTGTGCCAATTGTGTTTTGCATTGACGAATGCGGTGAATGTATGAGGTGGGTGTGTGTGTGTGTGTGTGTGTGTGTGTATGCTCTCCTTTGACTTAGTTTTGCTTGGATTTGGAAGAATGTGTGTGTGAGTGTGTGTGTTTGTTTTTGGGGGTGAGTGTAAAAGCATCGGTTCATGTGACGGGATGATACACAAAAAAGAAATCCCGCGTGAGCGCCGTCATCCTGGCTTAACGAATGAAGCTCCAAAGATTTTGAGACTTGCTACATCCTGAATACACCAGCAAATGTCCACGTCGTGTCTCTTCCTGCAAACCCAGAGTTGGATCTAGAAGAAATAGAACAAAACAAACAACAAAAAAAGTCGCAAAGGGGTACGAAAACAACATAAGGCGGCCGTGTTTTGTTGCCTTTTTAAAAAAACATTTTTTTAAGTTTGGACCATTACTGGAGCCAAAATGTGAAACACTGCTAGTTATGCATCTGCGTTCAGAGACAGGAACAGCTTCCCCTACTGTATGTATGAACATGCAAGCAATAATAAGTTAGGCTTGTTGGGAGCCGTGGTGGTGCAGCAGGAGGAAGAAGCCTGTTTGGTAACTGGGATTGGGTAAAAATGCAGAAATGAGAGATGCTTCTTTGTCATAAAGGCCTTTGTTGTTTAGAAAGTATTTCTAATATGTCTCAAGGGCTAAAAGTTGGCTTAGTGGCATCAATGACCATGAAAAATGTTCCGTTTCGGAAAAAGAAAATAGACTAAAACTAATGAAACCCCTCGAGTTCTAGCCTCTCTGCATCATCAGCCTTTAACCAAAAAAACAACAAATTATCTTCACTTTAAAGTTTATTCCAGCAATTTTTGTTTCTTCATTTTTGCAGCTTCTTACGATATTGTGACAATCTAATCGGGCCCCTCATGAAAAAGCGAATTCTGTTGCATTCGATCGAGTCAAACTCGCAACTATGTGTGGAATATTATTTGCTGTAAGTCGTACGAAGGTCACAGTTGGAACTGTTGAGAAGAAAAGCAACAGGTCGCACTTGTAGAATGGACTAAAAACGCGCTTCGGAAAATTAGCTTTGGGCGTTACGTATGGAGTATTTTTTGTGTCTTTATTTTGCAATTACAAAATATAAAATTTGTTTTATATATATTTTTTTTTTTTCTTATATATACAGGCTTAGAATGTCTGAATAATTTCCAATGTTCAATAACAATTTAAGATGTTGCATCAGAGATTTAAACTGAGTCTAAATAAGAAGCACAACTTGTAGATTTCAATAAACATTTATTTACAAAGATACAACACAAATCTCGGAGTGAATGCAGTTTATTGGTGTATTTTTTAACTGCAATGATAATTTACCGTAGCAGCAATTAGAATACTTAGAAATGTGTCTCAAGTAAACTCTCCGTACCAATTTTTTTACATCCGTTTGCAATATAATGACACAAAAACAACTCCATACAATTAGAGGTCAGGACAATTCCTGGAGTGGGAATTTTGAAAACGTGTGATCACCACAACATACCTTCTATAAAATAAAATCCCCAAAAAGATAGGATGTTTTTTTATTTTTTTTTATTTTTAAAGCTATTATAAGATTGTGATGTTTGGAAAAAGAAACAGAGAAGTTTGTGGCAAATTGCTGTCGAATGTTTTCTTGAATAGTCTTTTTTTTTTTTCTGTATGTGTTTAAATAGTATTTTGTCACATCAAACAAAAGGATTTTTAATATGCAGTAACGTAGAGTTGAAACTAAGTGTACATGTGTTGGCAGACGCAGAGGAGATCCACAAGACATGTCAAACAGTGAGCCTGGTGGTCATGTTGGGAGATTTTGTGCTTTAGAGCCCGTCTCTAAAATGTAGACTTGAAAAAGTATTTACACATCTTGAAGCCTGTCCCATTTTTGTCCTCATCCAACCTCAAACGTCTTTGTATTTGTTTGGTGGTTTATTTTAGGGCTGTCCCGATACTCTTACTTCCGATACGATACCGATATTTTAGTCTTCAGTATCGCCCGATACCGATATCAGCATACGTACTTTTATTACTTTTGTAGAGTGGATATCACTAAGAGAAAAATGATTAACAACATTATTAATAATCAATGGGTTACATAAAAAATTAACTATGGTCAAATGAAGAACCTTCTACGGCTGAGTTAAATAAACAGAAAAGTTTTGCAGTAATAGCTCGGATCAGCTGCTCATGTTGGAGCGCTGATATTAGAGATTTTACATATTGGCTAAAAAAAAAAAAGGAATATTGCTTAAATGGCCCATATCTGAGCGATATTCAATATTAATACAAGATCAGAACACCGCTTTATTTGAACCTCTTCTTAACGCAACCTCTATCTGTCCATATAAAGGTATCAACGTTTTGCCTTGGTCCATCTTTCCTATTCCTATCAAAGAAAAGCATCCTCAACACACGACGTTGCCACCATGTGTTACCATGGGTACGGTGCTTTCTGGCCTATTTTAAGTTTTCATGCCATTCGGCATCACTCCATTAAAACAAGATAAATCTAAATAAGCTTCAGTGGGTATGAAAACTTTTTCAAGGCTCAATAATTGACGGTTGGATCCTCTAGTGTCTCCACCTACACTGATTTCAGGATGCAGTAAAGATGTCCATCTTTCATAACAGATTGTTCTCAGCCATTGTCAAAACTTCTTTAAAGGGTAATTCCATATATTTTTATTTCCCCAAAGTTCTCCTTTATAACTCAACGCCTTTGTATAAGAGAGAAATAGGACATCGATCGCCGGGATCCCCTTTAACGAAGCAGATTGTGCCGTTTTCGTCACAGCGTCAAACACTGTCCTTTAGAAATGTAGTCTGTCTGAATCATGGGATTAAAGATTTCTGCATGTTGAGCCATTTTAGTTATTCGTAAATGTGCTTTATTCAGCGCGTCTGACAGAACTGTGAAACCAGGGGAGCTCATGACTTTACACTTAACTTCAAATACAAAAAACAACATTTGACTAGCAGATTGTTCTGATGCCAAAATCAAGAGGCCTTAATTCAGCAGAACTAGATTGTAAAAAAAAAAAACTTAACACTCCTTTGACCTGAAACGAGTCATTCATATAATAAATGTTAAGAAAACCACTTTTGTACTCATTTTTACAAACTATTTATTAAACTGTGATTTTATAAAAAATATAACGCGTCTGTGTTCATTTGTGCTATGTAAAAAAAAAAAAAAAGGAGACCCACTGATTATTACAAACACTTTTATTCCTTTTATACGTTTTTGGAAAACAGATTTGACGCTTAACGCAGCAAAGTTGGCGATTTAAATAATTTCTCAGATATTTCTATTCACTGAAAATCCTCTTAAACACAGTCCTGGCAAAAGAGGGAGGGAGGGAACATCCAGTTACATCGAGAAAGAGTTGGCACCTATTTACTGTGCTTTTTGATTAGAGGCCAGAACGACGTCATGCTGAAAACGGCTAAAGAGTGATGGGACGGTCCCATCCCGACGCTGCGGGGAGCCTCCGATCAGCCTGGGGGTTAAGAGGCACACTAAAACATGAGCCATGAGGACATCCCAACCGTCAGAGGCTCGGCAGCAGGATGGGAACATCAGAAACTTGAATGATCAACTAACAGATGCCAGCTTTAAGCTTTCTACACTCATTTCTTCCTGCAACATGTCAAAAAGACCAAACTGATCTGGGAAGAAGACCAGTCGCTTAATTAAGCCATAAACTTAGCAAATGGCTCAAATCTGTCTGATTTCAAGGCATTTTAAAGGAACCTTCTTTCTTCTATTGACCTAAAACAGACAACAGACTTAAAGAGGAAAAACGGGGCACTAAACCCAAATACATCATCACACCCTCCCTCCTGCAAAGCCAATCACTCCGATGAGGGGAATACGCTGCTCACCTGCATGGGGGGGATTCATCTATTAATAGAGGTGATTAAGAGCAGGTAGCAGCTTTAATGTAAAAGTCAGATCATGTTTTTTTTTTTGTTTTCCTTTTTTAAATCTATCAATTTATCTAAACAATTTTTCCTAAATAAATACAATAAAAGAAAAAACGTCCACCATCACGCCGAGAGGTTGACCGTCAGTCCATGCCATCGCAGAGAGCGCTCAGTTGAGTTTGATTGGCAGGTCTTCTCCGTATTTGCGGAGGAACTTGCTGTGATTGTGGTCCACGGCCCACAGAGGCGGGAGGTGGCGCGGCTGCATGGTGCTGAGGAAGTGCTGCCTCCAGCGGCGCTCCAGGTCCATGAGGCCCCGCAGGCCCCGTTCGGCGTTGGCTCGCACCACCTTAAGGCCGTGAGGTATGTACGCCTCATTCAGGATCCTGGACGGGCAGAGAGGGCAGCGGTCGAACACCGCCATGTTCTCATTTAATGGCTAAATTCAAGACTTTTTTGTTACATAGCCAGAAAAATTCATGTTTTCTAAGCTACAACCTTTAAAAACTTGATTTTTAATGTCCTTGGATTGTTGGAGTCATTGAATTTGATGCTAAGTTTTACTTCCGCAACCATTAAAAATCAATAAAGATTAAATTTGCAAACCTGAGTCTATTTTTTTCTACAGTAAAGAAGGTGTTTAACCCTTTAAGTTGGATTGTAAAAGACTGACAGATTATTACTTTTTTCAGAAGGACACCGACATGTTACTAGTTTTGATACTTCAACTCAACTTTTCATGCTTTGAATTTCATTATTATTCTCCTTAGATCTCCTGCTTTTCATACCGGCTTCAAACTTTTCCAAAATAAAAATCAGGCGAACATCCTGATCCGCTCAAACTTCAACCTCTCGTCTAATGTCTGGTTCAAAACGTCTGAATGATCTTAAAAAGTGCTCAAAATATTGGGATGGCTTTTAAGATTATCTCATGAGATCTTCCTGCTGTGTGCATCGTGTTAATAAATGGTCTGAATAGTGTGCGGAGAAATCATCACTTCACCTCGTCTCCAGGCTGGCCGCCTCCTGCAGCGCCTCATTGGTCAGCTCCTGCTCCTCGCTCATGTTCATGTAGCTTCTGATCAGCGCCTGCAGCTCCTCCCGCCGCTGCTCCGGCAGCCCGTCCCTGGCGCTGAGCAGCGCCCGGGCCGCCGAGCGCACTCGCCGGCACCCCGAGTCCTCCAGGACCCGGACTCCCTCCTCGCAGGCTTGAGGCGCGGCGAACTCGTCAGCCAGCTGCTGCTTCAGGAAGCCGTCGTGCACGTTTGAGGCGGCGTGGCAGCTGGTGCAGAGCAGCAGGATGTCGTGGGAGTTGTGGTCCTTCATCTCCGTGGGGAAGTGGCGTCTGTACTCGTGTGGGACGATGTTTTTCCTGCCGCGTGCCGGGCGAGAGTCGAAGAGGAGTTAAAATAAAAGAGCGCGGATTCAACAGAAGAAGTTAAAGAAATCAAACCTGATGTAGGAATACGCTTTTCCACAGATGACACAGAGGTTTTCCTTGGCGGTCAGGTAGTACTCCTGTTCGGAGTCGGGGCGTCCAGAGGGCTCGAACAGCAACCTCACAATGAAGGGATCCTCACTCTGCAGCACTAACACACATTTACACACTACCTTGTGTTGATCTGTCATACAAATTCAATACAAGTGAAATTCTTATGTAATGGAAAAAAGGAGTGTAGGTTGAAGCTTTCAGGGTGAAATTGTACCTCCGATTCCTTTGTCTAGATACCATTTGGCTTTCTTTTTGTCACATGTACAGAGAGGTTGGCCGTCGGGCGCGTACAGGAAGCAGTTGTCATAGAGAGGAGACTTCCTGTAACCAGTGAGAGATTCAAAGCTCAGCATCGAGGAAGAGCCGGCAAACAGAACCGTCCTCGGCCGCCGTCTCTCCTCACCTGGCGGAATAGCCGACGCCCAGCGGTTTTCTCTTATTATTCCGAGGGTCTGGGACTTGTTGATCTCCAGACTCCGGGCTTTCGGAGGCCGCCGGCTTCCGCGTCCGCCGCCTCCTCTCTCCGTCGCTCGTCCCGTCCTCCCCGTTGCCCCGGCCCCTGAAGGGGACGTCCACCAGGCCCTGGCAGCGGGAGGTCAGCTCACAGCAGGAGCTGCCGCTGGGAAAGGCGGGACTGGTTCCAGTCTGGACGCCGAGGAGATGGACGAAGAGGGCGATGGAGATCTGAGCGTCTCGGGCAGCGTACGTCATCTGGAGGGGCGATTCAGGATTCAGAGAGGCGTCACCTCACGCAAAACCACACAAGTCAGCAGATTTCTTATTTTTACAGAACATTCAATAAAAAAACGTCGGATCATGACGAACAGCGCAGCTACTTTAATAATAAAATACCAGTAATAAATTCATAATTAATCTTTATAACGAATTCCTGTAATACGGAACCTAAAGTTCCTTATTAACTCGTGTTGTTCTCCAACTAAAGGGAGAATAACAATAACCAACTACCTCAAAGGCTCCTTCCTTCACGTGCTCAGGACGGAGGAGATGAGACACGTTTGTTTAGAAAGTTTTACTAATTCAATTGAATTTAAGCACAAAACTGCCTCCTACCATCATGTCCCTCTTTTTTTTAATTCAAATTGTCACAAACCCAACTGTCAATCCACAGGATGGATCAAGGCTGAGCAGCTAATCAATTTTAACTACCAAATGTTCATTTTTACGAAGGTAGCTGCGAGTGAATCTATGGTTTTTTATGTTGAGGTTAAATCTTTCCTACCAGGCAGCAGAGACGAGACTGCATAAGAAAGAGAGTTAAACTGCCACAAGGTAACAGGAAGGCTGGAGTTACTACTGGAAATTTGCTGGTTTTTGACAGGAAACATTTTGAAATTTAAAGCTAGCTTGTAGGCAAATCTCCAGAGCAGCATGATCCTTTTATAATTTAAAAGCCAAACCCAGACGGGGGAAATCTGCAGAAAGATTTAACGGTCTTTAAAATCCTTCAGACTAACAGTCATAGTAGCGCCTCAATACCTGCTCTAGTGTCAACTGATCTGCTTCCCAGTCGCTGCAGCGCAACTTCAAGGATTTATCCAGAGATACATTCAACAGGTCTGCAGCCAAGGACTTGAGACTGAGTCCATTACTCACAGAAGATCGCCTGCAAGTGGGAATCACGTGGTCAGGACGCGTTTGCAACCATTAAAGATGAAAGGGCTTATTTTTAGCCGTACCTTTGCCTCAAGGCAAGGTGGCGCAGGTCGACGGTAGTGTTTATAGAGAGGCCGTATTCGCGCGTCAGGCGCTTCCCGTCCTCATAGCAACCCACTCCAACTTTCAAAACGTGTGGATCTCTGAGGACGTCCGTGAGGCTCTGCGGTAACGGCTGCTGCCCGCTGCGAAACGTCAACAGCCTCACCAAGACGCACAGACCCGTGTAGGTGGCCATCTGCAGCAGGGAGACCGCAGACGTCCTGCCCCTTATTGAAACCTGCATCAACAAAAAAACGGGGGATGGAGGGGTTAAACACCCGGAGAACCAGGTTTCATTTCACTGATGCATCTGAATGCTTTGGTGAACCTTTAATTTTTTGATTATACAAGGAAAAATAAATACATAAATCATGCAAAAGGGTATTTCTTACGCCTTCCGTCTTTACCCATTCACAGTCCAGGCCCAGTACAGGAAACACTGACAGCTCCTTTTGCATTAGGGGCCACATCTCCTGCCAATCCTCTTGGGAGCTCACCATCACCGGCTTCACCGACAACAGCTGCTCACAGGACGGGATTAGGACAGGGGGGGGTGCCTTCGTGGTAATAGGGTCCGCCTGTCTACACTCGTCGTCGGCCTGAGGCGGCGGCTGGTTTTGTCGACAGTCTGCGTCCACCTGAGGCGCCGTAGGGTCGTCTGGCGGATCCGCCGCCTTCTGGACAGAAGGCAGCTTCTTCCGTTTCGTTCGACACACCTGCCATACGAGCAGCCCGCCTAAGGCTGCTCCCAGCACTGCTGTCACGACGGCGGTTAGAGGCCCTCGATAAGACATGGCTTGCATGGATTCGAACAACCTGAAGAGTTCGAGCAACAATGTTTCAATTGATAAGCATATCTGAAATATGAAAGCTGGCGTTCGACGGTTTTGTAACCTCTTACCTCTCCTTGATCAGCGACTTTCCATTTAGTCCCCGTTCCTGTTAGCTGGCTCAGCGCGTCCCTGCTTAAAAGACAGACATGTCCTCCCGTCAGGTGCAGGTCCATAGAACAATGTTACAGGGTGGCTAGTGCAGAGCTGGCAACGTCACACGGCGGAAAAACCTTCACTGCTCAAGACAAACATGTCGCCTCACAAGTACGATGCACCATGAGGCAATGTTGTAACTCGTATATCGCAAGAAGAAGGATCTCTGGAAGTGGTCAGTTATGGAGTAAGATCGCAGTCAAACAGGTTTGTGCACAGCTCTAACATTCCTATTTATACGTCAGTAAAACTCTTGTTTTTATGAGGGTATGAATCTAAAGAGCCGCGAGTGCAAAGTCTTATGAATACGACTCTTCCTTTTTCTGTGGACACGAGTAAAAAAATCGTTACAATATCTTCACAGGGCGGAGTAATCGATCCACGATCTCATCAAACACAGCCCCGGTCCAAATTTAAAGATGGCGGAAGACAGCGGACCTGTTGGAGCGACCGCCTTAGGTGAAACCTTGGGTACAAGAACTTTAATGACATGAATAGGAATGTTACGAGTTATTCATACACCTTTTCGACAGAGATCTTACTCTATAGTCAGTCTCCCAACGAAGCTAAAGAGGCCTCTGACTGAAGACCGTTGCTCTGAGGTTCATGATGATCATCCTAACAGCAGATATTGAGCCGAGCTGCTAATCCACCTCATTTGCTTTAGCCGCTCCTCAAAAACTGATTCTTTCTGCATGTGTGGCTAGAAAGAGGCGTGGATGTGACCAACGGCCATATTGTCCTTCTCAACATCCTTTTTTTTGTTCTCAAATTGGGATTTCCAGGTATTGCCCAAACCTTCAAGATGCTTATCAGCTGTTGACAATCGTAAGAGCAAAACCACATAACTATGCAAACGTGCAATGATTTAAAAAAGTTTTATCGACAAAGAAATGATAAGTAACAAAAACCAGATTAATTATCTGTTCATTCAAAGATGAACAAGTTAATCAGTCACACATCTTTATGTCTCTTATCTAATGATGGAAGCTAATTAAACTGATGAATCAAACTCCTCACTTCTCCAGCTTGCTTGAGGAAAACCAAGGGAAAGGAGAAAAACTTAATTTCTTAATTGCAAAACATGCCAAATACGATTTGAACAGGTTTGATAACGAGATCTAATGAGGTCCAAACATCCAGCAGGGAAACCCTGTAGAATAGGTCCAATAATACATCATTTTTATTAGCACAATTCATTTCGAGATGGTTTCAACGTTGTAAGCATTATAATCGTCAAGTAAAGCCAAACTTGGACGGAATGGCCCTTTACTGCAGGGATGCTGCTTTCCACACTAAACTGGGGGGTGTCACCGCTGTGTTGTTGCCCTGTTTGAAGCGAGCACGCGTGTTAAACGTGAGGAAGAGCGGTGTAGTTTGGCAGCCGAGCGACAAACATTTAACCCAGTTAGCATCACGGCTAACTAGCAAACTAGCTTCGTTTTTAGCAGCTAGCTAGCAGCGCTTCGACCGAGCTCCGCGGAGACAACTCCGCGTCTTCCAACAACCAAGCTGAGCTCAGCGACGGACGGACAGCCTCACCTTTCTGCCTCCAGTCAGCGGGACGCGAGTCAAGTTGTTTGCTGCGCGGCTCCATTTCTTCTGCGCCGCCTTTATAAAGGGGAGGAGCGCGCCAGCTACCGCCCCCTGCTGGGCGGATGGACGAACAGCGAGAACGCTTTAAAATTGGACTGGCGCTACAACGTTGAGTTACTTGAGGGTTATAAAACTGAGAAGGAACAATTATACTGTCAGAAGAAGAATTTAAATGAAATATCCCATTTTTAGGTTTATGCAAAACAATAAAAGGGAATAAAATGCAAGTGCAAGGAAAGCACATAAGACAAAAGGTACATTGTGATCAAAAACTGTGACTTTTGAGATCCAAGTTATAATTTTTTTTTAAAGGGGAGTTATATTCTTCCATATAAATTAAAGTTGCCAAGGAGCTAAACATAAGGCAAAAATTGACAAATCTGTAAACAACTAGAGCAAATGTTCTCAACAAAGGTTATTGTACAGCCAAAGCCACAAAATAATAGATAAAATGATTGAAATATACATAATTAAACATCTCTGGGAATATTTCAAAGCTGATGTTTACAGACTCTTAATCTAATCTGAGTTTTTGTGAGCCTTTTCATGGAAAGCCGGTAGAAAAGCAAATATCTCGCCAAAAACATGGCTTCCTCCAAACATGGTGATGGCAATATGGGGGGGGGGGGG
>JAVLVB010000091.1:1592404-1603698 GCA_032876305.1 Orestias chungarensis | reverse complement strand
ATATATATATATATATATATATATATATATATATATATATATATATATATATATATATATATACATATATATATATATGTGTGTGTGTGTGTGTGTGTGTTTGTGTGTGTAATATACAGGATCATTTCCTGTATACATGAACATTGTAACAATCCCGTGCCTTTGGAAAGATTACTTACAACTCTTCTGTTAGACTCCAAAGCTATTGAAAATATACTTGATGCAAAAAAAATAAAGATTTTGGCATTGTCTCGCTCTCCTCTTGTGACTGAGTACCTCTCGTCTGGAAGTCGAGATCTTTCAGTGCTGCGGCGCTCGACGAGCGAAGCTACGCGGCGGTGGGAGGTGTGCGAGGGTGGGACGCTTCACAGGGTCTTAACCTCAAACAATACGATACAGACGACGCAAACGAACTGTTGGAGCTGTTGATGTGATCGCAGCAACCTGTTTTGTTTACATTTTTCTCCCTTGATAGTTTGTGGATATTCTCCTATTTTTTTTTGCCCCACCCACGCCTGCCCTTTTCCGCTTTCTCCCATTTTTATTCCCCCCCCCCCCGCTGAGTGTGTCCAGAAGGGAGAGGCAGGACGAATCTGCAGTCTCCTTTCAAGTCGTTAAGTCCCCCAATAACGCACAGCGTTCAGAGTTGGATCTCAAAAGTCTTTTGCAGCTCGGTGGAGAAGGGGTTAGTGGGGGAGGGGGTGGTGCGCTGGTGCGGGCGGTCTCCCAGTGCGGCCCACTGGGCTTCAAAAGCATCCTCCTGCGGCGCCGGTGCAGGCTGGCCATGAGAGGACGAAGAAACGTGCGAGGAGGCTGCCCAGCCGTCGGCCGCGCTCAAGCTGGCCCTGACGTTAGGGGGCTGCAGGGGGGTGGGGTTCAAATTTACTGCCGGCGGGGGTTTGATGTATGGGGAAATGTTATTGATGGCCTGAGCATCAGTCTGTAGCATCGTGGCGCCCAGGACAGGAAACGGCTGGGGTTGGGCGGCGGTGCCGAACACGTTAGCCACCATCTGTGACGGAGTTATGCCGAACACAGGAACGCTGCCGGCCTGAGGAAACGGCAGGCCGTTTGACACCGGGTAGGAGGCCGGAGACGGAGCGGGGAAGGCGGGCTGGCGGGGGGGCACCATGGGGACGGAAGGGGGTAGAGGAGGCATAAAAGACACGGCTGGAGCGACGAGGACGGAAGCCATCGGCATCTGCGGAGGGGCGGCAAACGGCGGGGGTGGGGGCGTGCCGCCGGCTGCGATGGGTTTAGACTGCGGTGCTCGGACAGATTTGGTGACTTCCTCCAACCACCGGTCGGCTTCTGATGGTGTGCGTTTGTGAGCAGACATGGATGGAGAGGCGGTGGGTGGGGCGGCTATCGCTGGCGTCGTGGGTGGCCAGTCCCCTCCTGCATTGAGGGAAGAAAACCAAACAATCCCACATTATCAAAGCAATGCATAAATGTGGAGCAGAAGGAACAAAACCCATGTTTTAAATCATTTTCTCAGTTATGCAGCATTTTTGAGTTTCACATTAAAAAAAAGAAATCCATTTATGTTTCAGTTGTTAAATAATGAAAACTGCAGAAATGTTCAAAAAACAGGTTGGTTAGGCTCTTTTGATGCATTTCTTTTCTATTAAATCAAGAAACAAAATGTCCAGGTAGCTTTGTGGGTACGTTTGAACCCAGAATGAACGCACACTTCAGGTCCCCCGTGGAGCTGCTCACCTGGGTGGGCTGAAGCCGGGGGCCCCGTCGGGTTTGTGACCCAGGGGTTAGTCTCTCGAGTAGGCAGAGCGGGGTGCAGGACTGAGGGGTTGGCAGCAGCGACAGCGGCAACAGAGAAGGCAGGCATGGTGCCATTCACTAAAGCAAAAAGGAGACACGGCTAATGCAAGCTCAGAGAGATGCCGATCTTTCCCTAGACGTGCAAAGTTGCCATGCTGTTAATAGGTAGCGTTACGTGTTAAACAGCCTCTTTAAAGTGTTTTATAGCGAATACAGACAGGCATTAAAACAGTAGTTAGATGGGAAATATAAGAGTGTAGCTGATTATTTAGCACAACGAATAATTGATGAAAATATTTGTACAAAATATATATTTTTTTAAAGTAATCTGATGTCAAAACAAGCCGACGTTTAAACCGATTTTTAGCCAGGGTGAGTGTCTAGCAAAGAGCAGATGTTTCCTGTGAGCTGCTTTTACCTGGTGCCACGGGGGACTGTGGAGAAGATGCTGGTTTGGGCATCGGAGCAGAAGAGAAGGGGTCCTCGGGGGGGCCGCTGAAGGCTGTGGCGATCTGCGTGCATAGCGAGCTGATGCTGTCAGCTTCTCCTTCCACTTCAGGAACTGCGGTAAATGGATTCAAAGGGTTAAAATACATGAAAAATCTGCTGGACACGCCTTCAGCTTGCTGTGGAATCACATCTGTGTTCAGTTGTGCCTTCAATAATCACCGGTGTTTTTGATGGGGAAGTCCGACTTGCGGTGCATTGTGGAGGGCAGCTCATTCATGCGCAGCGATAGCTGTCGTTTGAAGGGGGAGGTCTTATGGCTGAGGGCCGGGAAGCCCCTGAAGGATCCCTGCCGTGCGATGGCGTCGGCCGGCGCGTGTCTGCGGGGGATGGCCTGAGGTCCCAGCCCGGCCGCGGAGAGCGGCGGAGAGGACGTCGGCGACGGGGAGCTCACCGGCTGGTGCGGCGAGGAGTTTGTCGCGCTGTTGGCAGTGACCCCGGCCGCGATCACGCCCATCTCTGCTGGGAGAGGAAAGAGACAGTGAGGCAACAACATCCTTGAAAAGCAGGAGGATTTATCCATGTTAAAGTCAAACGACGAGAGAAAGAAAGACAAAACTAGAATGTAAGAAACGTCTTTTTGGAGTCCGAACACCCGACCTTTAAAAACAACACACCTTTTTTAGAGTCCTGCAATTGTATCATGACTTCTCCTCTCTCTGCAGCCTCTGTTGCTGTGGTTACGCGGAACGAACCTTCCCGAGTGAAGGTGGTTCTGTTGGCGTCAAAGGTTGCCGTGACGCCGCACTCCTTCTCCCTCTTCTGCTTTCTCTCCAGACACGCCGCAAACGCACAGCCCACGGCGTGACTGAGCCGCTCCCCCTGAATGGGACGACACGCACACACAGGAAATGTAATTCCCACCACAGCAACAAGACAATTACAACTAGAGCAGGCTTTATTCTTTTTAAAATAAGATTAACAGAAAGGTACGATGGTAACTTACAGAGTCTTTAACGGCCATGAAACAGTGGCAGATCCAGCGGCGTGTGGTGCCGTCCCTGCAGATGTAAGAGAACGCTCTCTCAAAGTTCCTGTCTGGAGCGCAGAAAGAAACCTTCTCTATCGTCTGATCCAGAATCAGGTCCTGCAGCAAAGCAGACACAGGGAAATCAAATATAAAAATGGCAAATCAGACCAAACGACTGGCTTAGGTCAGTCAGAATCACCTAAGTTTTGTAATTACCTGAATGTGGCAGTATTGACGGAATACGTCAGATATTTATTCATATCTAAACCCCGAAGTTTACATGCATAATAAACGCCTCCCAGAGTCAAACAAGTTCTGGTCCTGAAAGTGCAGCTTAACCTCGGAAGAAGTGTGGATGATGGCATTAAAACATACTACCAGCAGATGTCAGTGTGACTACTTGATTGTATGCACAAAACTCATTTGTCCCAGAGTGCATTATGCTGAAGAGGGACATCCAGAGGCCGTTTGACACTCTCTAAAGCAGATGTTCTGATCCTACATATCCTAATATTCTGACATACTTGCACAATCCCATTTTGTCAGATTACCACACACACACACAAAAAAGTTTTGTTTATATTTAGATCTCACAAACGTGACTGTCAGGCGAATGATTGATATTTTTTGTCAGTGTCTCAAAAAATGAACATCAATAAAAAGAAACGATATGTACTCAATCCTGAATTGGAGGAATTATATTGTGAATGTATAGTTTCTCTGAGGGCTTCAGGTCAGGCCAGTTTGACGGCTAATCAAACAGCACCACCATGGTCACTGAACCAGCTTTTGGTACCTTTTGGCATCTTCGGGATCAACATACAGGCACATCTTATTTGGCCACAGCATCCACTTCTTACGGGTTTCCCGTTACTCCTCCATGGCTCATGAGAAACGTCAATCACATGGATTTCTTTTTGAGACTACAACCACAACAGTGTTTCAGTCAGAGGCTCTGAGCGATCGGTTGTATCACAGACTGTCACAGGAGAGCCTTTCTGCTGACAGCCATCACCCTCTATAACAACTTTTGGAAGAATTTTAGAGAATAGAAGTTACACCAAACCAATACCATTAACCAGAGTTAATTGGTAAGACTTATTTGTGATGATTACTTTGTCAAACGTACATTTTTAAGTAATTTAAAGAGGGTTTTTTTAAGGGAAATATCTATACGAGCACAATAATTGGGCACAATTACTATATTACGCAACGAAATAAACGCCTCGGTGTTTACTTGTAATAAGCTGGAGTCTCCGACAAGCAAAGGGGTTAGCTTACCTTTGTTTTGTCGTCTACAACACGCAGACCATCAGCCGACACCCACAACACAGCGCGCACCGCCTTCTTCCCAGCCTGAAAACACACAAACGGATTAACAAAGTAAGAACTTCTCCAACATCCCAGAGGATTACATTCTTTTAAACTATTCACCTATTCATAAAAAAGTATTAGGACACACACACACACACACACACACACACACACACACACACACACACACACACACACACACACACACACACACACACACACACACACACACACACACACACACACACACACACACACAAACACACACACACACACACACACACACACACACACACACACACACACACACACACACACACACACACACACACACACACACCTGTGAAAAAAAAAGAGAGATGGCAGCTAGTGAGAGGCAAAACAAAATTTATCTCCAGGTGTTTTCAAAGATCTGTGCGACACAAGAGGAGATAAACTTGATCAAGGAACCGAGCGGGTTTGGTGTGAGATTCTGTGGACCGGTGCAGAAGGTAGTGATGACCCCCCCTCCACACACACAAATTGGTTAGCATAGCAACGATGATCAGGGAGATATTCATTCACACAAATCGTTTACAGGTCCATCGCCGCTAGAAGGAAGAGAAGGCGCGGCTGTTAATGCCAAACACAAACATGTGGATGTGAAAAAGGTGCCCCCCCCAGCCTAAACCCCTTAAACCCTCCCCCCCACAACTTGCTCAAAGACACATGCATTGTTGTGTTTGTCCCTGTCCAGATTCACTTCCTCCTGTGAGTCCAAAAGTGCTTCTTCCAACCATACGGTGTGATCAAAGAGTGAAGTGTGAGAAAATAATAAAGCCAGTAAGAAAAGGAGAAACACTCAAAGAGACGCAAAGCAATGACTTACTTTCCAAAAGAATCCTCTGTAGAATTTCCTGTCCTGGAAGTGGCAAAATGGGAGGGCGGGTGAGAGGGTTGGGGGGTGGGTAGAGGAACAAGGCATGACAATGTTACCTAAGATGTCTAAAAATTGACTAGAGCCGACAGGATGAGGTTTGATTTTGAAGCTTTTTTGGTGGGTTGGGGGGTGTTGAAGCTAGGTTATGAGTGAGGTGAGTGATGCTTTCATTAGGTTAGCTCCAAAGGAAGTCAGGTTCTGGATGGGTCGACTACTGTTAGTAGCACCATGAAGGAAACCCCAGGAAAGAGTTAATGCTCACAGCGCGAAGCTTCAGAGCGCAGGAAGTGACACCTCTCAGTGACATACGCATCTGTTTGTGTAAGACCGTCTGAACGCTGGTTCAGCATTGGGCTGAACTGTCCCGTAGGCATAGTTGGCGTTGCTAGAATTACGAATATATAAATATAAATGAGCTTGAGAAGGCCGTGCATCCTAAAGGCCGTCGATATAATTGATGGAGGCTAAAAACAGAGAAAAGTGAGCGAGTTACTGTAAACCGCTGACAGTTTAGGTTTCATGTAGCATCTTCTTTAATCAGTGGTGCTATTTGGCATATTAAGTTTTATTAAATACAATCTGCCGTCTCGATGGGTAAAACCAAGAATTTTGGTTTTATAAAAACGATTCTAAAAATCACATTTAGGCTGTAAACCTGATGTCTATCAAGCTAAATAAAAAAAACAGGATACCACTGTAATCTCTAGATCTTAACTTGGGGTCCTGTTTTATTCTTTCCCCTCCTGATCTCCAGACAGAGACCTGATCCATCCTCGGCTGCTCAGCAGACAGAAACGGATTGCTGCAGATGGAACGCTGACCTCTGGGGTCAAGCCTTGTGACTGTACGCCGAGTCTGCGGTTCAGGTTCAAACTGCAGCAACCAGTTTTGAAAGAAAGAAACAAAGAAAGAAAGAAACGGACCAAGTTCTAATCCCTTCTCTGGAGTTAGGCATGAACAGGAGGGCTCCTGTTACACTGCAACGGTGGTGACGGCTCTCAGAGCGCCATGTTAACGCATGGTTGAACATGTTAACCAGAAATGGACGCTGATTTGGTGGGAGTTAAGCTCTTGTTAGTGTGTGTGTCGTTTTGTGAGTGCTACGGGAAGGAGCGGCGACGCGTTAGTAAGCCTAGGTTAGGAGAACGGCAGATAGATTAAAGAGATCGTTACAACTCTGAGAAAACAAGGAAGGCGGATTTCTCTCCTATTCAAACCTGCTAAAAAAAAAAAAAAAAAAAGACAAAGTATAACAAATGAGGAAAAAATCTAATTTAACACACATTTCCAAGTAGGAGAGATAAGAGTTTTAAAAAGGTCAAAATTAAGCAAACTATATAAAACACAGGAACAGCATTTCTTATTGCTAAGCTAATAATTAAAGTATTTTAACCGCCTTGGTCTGTTTACTGGTAACAGAGCAGGGGTGGAAATCAGCACCCGCCGCTAGCTTAACGCGGTCACAGCCGTGGTTTGCAATTAAAATATTGAAATGTAATTCAATTCTGCACCAGTTTAAGAGGCTTTACAACTAAATTCGGCCTTTTTTGTGCAGCTGACCTGTTGGGCGGTAGCAATGCGCAGAAGTTACTGCAAGTTTGCGGCCAAAAATCAAAAAAAAAAAGAAAAACCTATACTGTCGGCAATGTGACGTTTCCTCCCCTGGTGTTTAGCAGGCGGCGGATAACAAAAGCATTAGTCAAGATGCGTCAAGGGTTTGGGATTTTCCACGGAAAAGGACAAAAAAAACAACAACAAGAAATAAAACCAGACATTGGTAATTGTCTCGTTATTAGTTGAAATATTTGTTCCAGGTGTCGACAGAAGGCTGCCCCCTTGCAGCTAGACCAGTAGTTTGTAGGTCCAAAAATGTGTTTAAATGCCGCAAGAGAGATCACGCGAGGAATTTGGAAGGCTGGTGGCTTATAAAGGCAAGTGTTGCACAAAAATGTTTGGCTGGCTGGCTCAAGGTTTTCACAACCAACAAACCAATGGCTGACGGAGATAGTGTTTAATTTCCATGCCTGTGACAAACCGAGTTTAAATACTAAAAAGGTTACGGTTTACAAGCGGCAAACATCTGTTGTTCTACACTACTCCGGCTGTATATGGCAGCGTTGCCTCTTCGCTACCTGCTGCTGCGCACTGATAATCAGCTGGCTTAGGCAAGGCTTATATGCTTGGCAACAATAAAGACAAACTGAGGGTTGCGCATTCATGACATTACTGACCTTAATATTTAAACAAAGCAAACTAACTCCAATACAGAAACTACAGTCGGCCAGGCAGCCCTCATTAGGCTGCCGACAAAAAACAGAGATTTATCAGCTAATAAACTTATTGGTACCACTAAATGAAATGAATTAAAAAAACATATTTTTCTTCAAAGTTTTTGGAAATCAATGTGTTTTATTCTGGCAGCAGAACAATAAACCAATCTCATCACATCAGATTTGAGTGAATGATTTTTGAGTGAAGCTTCTCGTACCAGATCAGGCCCACTGGGGAGAGAGCGTCAAGTTAAAACAAACCCTAGGACATGCGGCCTCACCACACAGCTGTTGGGTTAAGGGTTTGTAAAGGATGGGCCGTGACCATAACACATGCTTTTTACATCAGGACAAAACAGGACTTGGTTTTTATCTCTTTTGAAATTTCTTTTAGCATCTCTAAGGGGTGCTGCCCCACCTAGCAGCAATCACAGACAAAGACAAACAAAAACATTGTGAGCTGCTGAGTAACCCAGATAAAACTCAGAGCAGCCAGTCCGCAAACAAAAGGAAGTGATATCATAATGACAGCACAAGAGGGCAGCCTGGAGGTTGATGTTGCCGCAGTGCAGCCTCCTCCTCCTCCTCCTCCTCCTCCTCCTGCTCCTCCCCTCTGAGTCACGGATCACAGAGCTGTGAGAAAACTCCTATTACGAGCCCAGAGGCGGCCGACGGCACGAAGGGGGGCCGTCTCCTTCCAGCCCAGTCCAACATCCAGGCTATGCTTTCTATGAATTCATGAGAAACCTTCAGTCCTCTGCTGCCGTTCTTCATCTCTGGAAAAGAGGAGGAATGGCGATCCAGCTGCTGTCTGTCGGTTTAGGGAAACAATCATCCTGTGGTCATCACGGCTCACCTACGGCTGTTAGAACGCCATAGTTATTAGGAGGAAACGTCCTCCAGGCCTCCAGAGCGATTTGTTGCCAGGCGACAGGGAGTTTGTTAAAGACTTAGTGAAGATGAAAAGGGCTTTGCTAATTGTATTTGTTTAAGGCTCGTCTTGCTCTTTAACAATGCAGTCTGGCATAAGGAGACGGATGGAGGAGGACCCACCTAGGAGTGATTTTAAAATATTAGCGTAAGGTTAGGGGCACCCTGACCCACTTCAACTCCTTTCCTTCTAGTCAGTGTGCCGACCGCCAACACCAGGATACAACAGCTTGATTTCAGTTTTTGAGTAAACTGTGAAACAAACGTCACTCAGATCTGTTTCAAATGTTATATTAGGTGACAAAACCAACCATAAAAAGAATATAAACTATGAACAACATTCTTTAATGCGAGTATTTTTTACTGCTCCAATTGACGTTTTGATTAGATTAGATTCCAGTTTCCAGATTACTTTTAAATTAAATTAAATTATTTTAAATCTACATTTGAATTTTAAGGCTTAACTTACATAAGGATTGATGAGAAAGTCTATTTAAAACTCCTGTGTAGTTATAATAAATTGATTTAGACGTTGAACGTTGAAGAGCAGCAACTCCTAATGGGGTGTTTCCTTCTACCAATAATCATCCTATAACCTGGATGATTTTACTCTATTGGTTTCCAGTAACAAGTTTGAATCTTTTCTTTTTACATTTTGTGAAGGTAGGTTAATGTTAAAATTTCAGTTGGCTTTAACATCAAAAAGTGTCTTAAAATTGCCATTCATATTGCTTAAATTCATCATCAGGAAGTCATAGCCCTTACAAAACCATGGATCAGAAATGGGCCCTAAATTAATAAACAGCATATTTGGTGTGAAACTTGGAAACCTTTTTTTTTTTGTAAATGAATCATTTTCTGATATTTCCTGTACCTGAAGCCGCTACACTGGATAAACTGGCCCCAGTCTTAAAGTTCAGCAATCATACGTCAGCAAGAACAGAGAAGTGCTGAAAGCCTCTGCGGAGCTCATACAGAGGATGAGTTTGATTGCATTTCTATCCGTTTTCTTCTACATCGGTTCCTCTTTCTCTTGTGACAACATGTTGGGATTCAACACCATATAAATAAAACCAACTGAACCTTTTGTTCTAACCTGAGTAGTGCTGTATGTATTTCAGAGCGTTTGTATGTGCTGCATTTTAAGTCTTGGTGGATTGTGAGTCCACAAGGTGAAAATGATACAAGCTACTTATTATGGATCAATTTTGCTCCGTACTTTGACTGGGCCGTTGTATCGCACCAATGTATCACCTGCTTTCACAATGGGTATGGTGTACCTTGTGCCACCACAGCGTTTTAAATCAAAACAAAAGGGAGCAAATATGAACAGAGGTCGGGACTATTAGGGTGCCGGACGTCGCATCTCGAAATCGGACGCACAAAAGAAACTTGTAAGCAAACACGTGGAAGTTCATGTAACAAATGACTCAACAATCAAGTAGACTTGAACCGGGTCATTGACTGCAACATGTGGTAGGACTAAACGGCTCTTAATACAGTTGCAAGATAAATGAAGTGGGTACTGATGAAGAGCAACTGGATGGGTGTGACCAATGTGACCCCCGAAAACAGTTTTCCTGGTTTTTGCTGGGACCCAGGCACAACCAGGTTCTGTGTACAAACCTGATCACACACTTGCAGGCAGACAGACCGAGCCCTCGAGCAAACCTGCCGACTCAGGTTTGGCCCCAACTTCAGAGAATCACTCCTGCGTACCAGCAGGAGTTTATGACCTAGGTGGAGCTCTGGCAAAGCACTGACGACATGCAGGGGAAATGGCTTCCCTCTTCCCCTCCTCTTGCTCCCTTAAGCTAGAATTTGTTCCCTACTTTTTTCTTTTTTTCTGCGCAACTCTGGCGGATTCTACTGGAGCAGGAAGTACAGGCTGACCTCACTGCTCTGGCCCAGACCGAGCATATCAAGAAAACCAGGAAGGGCCGCTTAGGCATGGGTGGGGACCCACCTTTAACCTCTGTGAACGAGTGGAAGAGCGAAGCAGGATAAAAAGGTATGCTGATAGAGAAGAGAGAGCAGCCGTAAAAGTTGTAATCTGGTGTTTAACACCCACATTCCTGGAGCTACGGAGAGCTTGTGTTGGAACACCTACCGTCTTAAGCCGCTTCACCGCATCCTCGCAGATGTGCATTCCTCTGGATTCATCCACTTCCACATGTCCCAGGTACTGGAGACAGAAGAAGACAGACAGATAGAAGGAGGCTCAGACGGACTGTAACAGAACATTCCCGTGTTAAACATTATTGTTAAGCTGAGAGCAGCCATAAGCCATTGCAGTAGTTGTGAAAAAGATCAATATATTTTATTTATAGATTGAAAAACCTTAAAATTACAACTGCCTTTAGGATTTATTCAAAATAATCACATTCTTGTGTCGCCCACAGTAGTCTCGGGTTCATTTCCTAGAAAAGTCAAAACACAAGTCTGAGATCAGAAGGAATTTTAAAACAATATCAGATTGAGAAAGATCTATACTTTCTTTTCTATGGGCTTTTGTCTATAAGTTCTATGGTCCTGCTCATAGGTTTTCATGCCATTTCTGTTCTTTTTTATTCAGCTTCATAAACTACTGATTAGATTATAGTAA